>PJEM01015660.1:0-29103 GCA_004023845.1 Helogale parvula
AATAACCCAGTGAAGAAATGGGCAGAAGACATGAACAGACACTTCTCCAAAGAGGACATCCAGATGGCCTACAGGCACATGAAACGATGCTCAACATCACTCATCATCAGGGAAACACAAATCAAAACCACACTGAGATACCACCTCACACCAGTCAGAGTGGCTAAAATGAACAAATCAAGAGACTGTAGATGCTGGCGAGGGTGTGGAGAGATGAGCACCCTCCTACACTGCTGGTGAGAATGTAAACTGGTGCCGCCACTCTGGAAAACAGTGTGGAGGTTCCTCAAAAAACTATCCATAGAACTCCCTTATGACCCAGCAATAGCACTGCTAGGAATTTATCCAAAAGATACAGAAGTGCTGATGCATAGGAGCACATGTACCCCAATGTTCACAGCAGCAATGTCAACAATAGCCAAAACATGGAAAAAGCCTAAATGTCCATCACCTGATGAGTGGATCAAGATGTGGTATATATACACAATGGAGTACTACATGGCAATGAGAAAGAATGAAATATGACCATTTGTAGGAAAGTGGATGGACCTCAAGGGTGTCATGCTAAGCGAAATAAGTCAGGCAGAGAAGGACAGATACCATATGTTTGCACTCATAGGTCTAACAGGAGAACAGGAGAAACCTAATGGAGGACCAGAGGGAGGGGAAGAGGGAAAGTGAGTTGGAGAGAGAGAGGGATGCAAAACTTGAGAGACTATTGAATGCTGAAAATGAACTGAGGGTTGAAGGGGAAGGGGGAGGGGGGAAAAGAGGTGATGGTGATGGAGGAGGGCACTTATGGGGAAGAGCACTGGGTGTTGTATGGAAACCAATCTGACAATAAACTATTTAAAAAAAAATCCTCAACAAAATAGCAGCAGACTGAACTCAAGAACACATCAAAAGGATTATATGCCACAACCAAGTAAGATTTACCCCTCGAATGCAAGGATGGACTCAACATATGAAAATGCACCAACGTCATACACCAAATTAACAAATGAAGGACAAAACCCACATGATCACCTCAACTGACAAAGAAGAGCCTTTGATGAAATTAAAGACCCTTTCATGATAAAAACACTCAACACACTAGAACAGACAGAAACTACTTCAACATAACAAAAGCCACATACGAAAAGTCCATAGCTATCACCATATTTAATGGCAAAAGGTGGAAAGCTCTCCCTCTAAGATCAGAAACAAAGGCAAAGGGATCCCTCGGTGGCTCAGTCAGTTAAGCATCCAGCTTCAGCTCAGGTCATGATCTCACAGTTTGTGGGTTTGAGCCCCACGTCGGGCTCTGTGCTGTCAGCTAGCTCAGAGCCTGGAGCCTGTTTCTGATTCTGTATTTCCCTCTGTCTCTGCCCCTCCTCTGCTTGTGCTGTCTCTCTCTGTCTCTCAAAAATAAATTAAAAACATTAAAAAATTAAAAAAAAAGAAACAAAGGCAAAGATGTGCACACTTGCCACTACTCTCCAACCCAGTACTGGAAACCCCAGCCAGGGCGATTAGACCAGAATAAGAAAGATGCCATCGACATTAGAAAAGAAGTGGTAAAATTATCAGTTCACGGATGACATGAAATTATGTAGAAAACTCTAGAGAACACACACACACACACACACACACACACACGCACACACACAACATGTTACAACTAATGATTTCAGCAGTTTGAGAATACAAAGTCAATATACACAAACCAGTTGTATTTCTACACACTAAGAGTGACCACTCTGAAAAAGAAATTAAGAACACAAACCCATTGACTAGAGCATCACAAAGGATAAAATACTTAGGAATAAACCTAACTAAGGAGGTGAAAGATTGTCA
Organism: Helogale parvula; assembly: GCA_004023845.1. Classification (NCBI taxonomy): domain Eukaryota; kingdom Metazoa; phylum Chordata; class Mammalia; order Carnivora; family Herpestidae; genus Helogale; species Helogale parvula. Next base: position 1,837 of record PJEM01015660.1, read on the forward strand.
ACTGCAAACTATAAAATATTGCAAAAAGAAATCAAAGAAGATACAAGTACATGGAAAGACATCCTCTGCTCATGGACTAGAAGACTGGGTGTGGTCAAAATGTCCATACTACCTAAATCCATCTACAGATTCAACAAAATCCCTCTGACAACCCCGGTGGCATCTTTTGAAGAAAAACGACTCCTGAAATTCCGATGGAATCTCAAAGGATCCTCACTCGCCAAAACAATCCCAAAAGAACAAAGTTAGAGGCCTCACACTTCCTGATTTCGAACCATACTACAAAGCACAGTGGTCAGACACTGTGGTACTGGCATAAAGACATATATACTGACCAATGGAAGACAGAGCCAGCCCAGGAACAAACCCTGTATAACGGCTACATGATTTTTGACCAGAGTGCCAAGATCACTGAGTCAGGAAAGGACAAGCCCTTCAACAAATGATGCTGAGAAAACTGAGACCCACATCCAAAACAATGAGGTTGGACCTTTATCTTACACCTTACACAAAAATTAACTCCAAATGAATTAGCGATCCAAACATAAGACCGAATATCACAAAACTCTAAAAAGAAAACAGAGAACAACCTTCATGACATCGATGTGGGCAATGATTTCCTTTTATCATTATCGTTTGAGGGAGAGAGCACAGGCGAGAGTGGGGGCTGGCAGAGAGAGAGAGAGAGAGAGAGAGAGAGAGAGAGAGAGAGAACTAGAGAGAGAGAGAATCTTAAGCAGGCTCATGTTCAGCACACAGCCCAAAGCGGGGCTCAGTCTCACAACCATGAGATCATGACCTGAGCTGAAATCAAGACTCAGATGCTTACCCACCTGAGCCACTGGGGCAACGATTTCATGAACAGAACAGAAACTCAGGCGATCACAGCAAAATAGACAAACGGGACCACAGCAAATGTTAACACTTCTGAGCATCAAAGCCAACAGCAGAGTGCAAAGGCAACCTATGAGATGGGAGACAATATCTGCAAAACAGACATCTGATGTTACTATACAGAATTGACTTTTCAAGGTCTTATTTCAATTCCAGTTAGTTGGGGCGCCTGGATGGCTCACTTGCTGGAGCTTCTGACTTTGACTCAGGTCACGATCTCACAGTTTGTGAGTTTGATCCCTGTATCCGGCTCTGTGCTGACAGCTCAGAGCCTGGAGCCTGCCTCGAATTCTGTGTCTCCCTCTCTCTCTGGCCCCTGCTCCTTCTCTCTGTCTCTCAAAAATAATCATAAAAAAAAAACCTTGTAGTTCCATACAGGTAACATCCAATGTGATATTAGTGTCAGGAACCGAATTCAGTGATTCAACACTGACACACACCTGGTGCTCACCACAACAGTGCCCTCCTTATCCCCATCACCTATTTCACCCACGCCCCACCCATCTCCCTCTGGGAACCCTCAGTTTCTCCACTATAGACAAAAAACTGTTTTTTGGTTTACCTCTCTCTTTATTCCCCTATGATCGTTTATTTTGTTTCTTCAGTTCCACAGAGTGAAATCGCCTGGTACACTTCGCTTTCTCTTACTGATTTGTTTCTCTTAGCATCAGACTCTCTAGCTCCATTCGTGTTGTCACAAACAGCAAGATTTCATTCTTTCTGATGGCTGAGTAAGATTCCATTGTGTACATATACTGAAGCTTCTTTATCCGTTCATTGGTTGATGAGCACTTGGACTGTTTCCATAATTTGGCTATTGTTGATAATGCTGCTACACACATCGAGGGGCATGTGTCCCATTTAATTAGTATTTTTGTCTTCTTTTGGTAAATACCCAGTGGTGCAATTGATGGATCATAGGGTAGTTCTATTTTTATACAGAACTACAATTCAACAACAAAAAGACAAATCACTTTAAGAAACAAGCTATGGAGTAGAAGGGACAATTCTCTAAAGATGATCTACAAATGGCCAACGAGTTTATTTAAAAAATGCCCTACTTCATTAATTATAAGAGAAATGCAGATCGAAAACTACACTCCGATACAAACTTTACGCCCATTAGGACGGCCACATGAAAAGAACAGAAACCAGCAAGTTGGCGAGAATACAGAGAAGTCAGAAGCCTTGCGCACTGCTGGTGAAATGTAAAATAGTGCAGCCGCTATGGAAAACAGCATGGAGTTTCCTCCAAAAAATGAAAAATAGAAACCATATGATCCAGGAATCCCACCTGCAGTAATAGAGCCAAAAGAATTTGAGGCATGATCTCAAAGGGATCCCAGCACACCCACGCTCACCATGTTCATCCAGCCTTACTCATAACAGTCAAACGGCAGACGCAACTCAAATGTCCAACGACAGATGAATAAGGAAAATGGGGTTGATGTACACAGTGGAATAGTATGTAGCCGTAAACAAACACACACACACAAACAACCAAACAAAAAGGAATCCACGGAAATCCAGCCTCATGACAACGGCAAGATATTGGCTAAGCAATTAAGCCCATCATAAAAAGACAAGTGCTGTGTGATTCCACTCATATGATATATGTGATGGTCAAAATCGCAGAAACAGAAGTAGAAGGTGATGTGGGGGTCCAGGTGGGCTCTGGGGAGGGGAGGCAGAATTCGTGTGTGGTGGGGACACTTTCAGTGTTGCCAGAGAAAAAGCTCTAGAGATCTTTTGCACATACTTAACATTATGAAACTGAACTGGACTTAAAGTTGTCATGACTGTAAATTTAAAGGCGTGTGGATTGATGAGCGAGAAAAAGGTCCGCTGGAAACATCCAGGCTCTCCAGGCAGAAGCCCAGAGAGAGACAGAGACGGAAAACCAGACGGCACCGCCTGGACCTGCCTCAGAGCTGAGATGCAGAAGGAGCGAGGACAGCACAGAAGGACTGGTCGGGAAACACCGGGCCTGCCTTTTCCAAAACCGACCAGAACATCCGGCCTCAGATTTTGGAAGTGCTAAGAACTGCCCACCGAAACCCCAGGAGAGTAGGCGTAAAATTGTGCATGAGGACCACTGAGAAACAAAGACAAGGAAGATCTTCAAGACGGCCAGGGGGAGGAGGGCTAGACAACATTGCCTTCTGCGCTGAGACCCATGTGAGAGAGGACTTCTCACTGGAGACAGCGTGGGGGGAGGGGGCTGCCACATGCCCCCTAGAACAAGTCACCCCCAGCCCAGAACCTGGGACCATCCCCTTACAGAGCAAAGAGTGAGTGAGGGAAGGATCTTCGGAGGAGGGGCTCATCCTGGATGGCCCGCGCGTGAGTGCAGTCACATGTGTCCTTGTGAGAGAGAGACACACACACACACACACACACACACACACACACACGGGGAGGGTGAAGGAAGACGGGGCAGAGAGACGTGAGATGCTGGTGACCTGGACACACGGGTAGGCGCCCTGGCAGCCACCAGAAGCCGCAAGACGAAGAAGAGATTCTCTCCTAATGTCTCGGAGGGAGTGTGGGCCTGCCACACCTTGACTTTGGACTTCTAGCCCCCAGAACCATGAGAGAATGAATGTGCACTGTGTTAGCTACCAAGCCTGTGATATTTGTTACTGCAGCCCTCGGAACCGAATGTGCCACGAAAGCCAGACCAGTATGCTGAAAACGCAAAAAGATCTGCCCGTCTGAAATTCTACATCCAGTGAAAATCTCCAAAAATGACAGGGAAACAGATAAGCCAACTCGGGGAGAATGTGTCGCCAGGGTCCCGCATCCCAGGAGGCACCGAGTCACCCCACGGCAACAATAAGATGGCAACTGTGCAAGGTGAAGTGACACAGTAACTCACCTTCCTGTGGAACGTGCCACGACACACACACACGTACCAAATCCTGGTGCGATGGACCTTGAACCCGCACAGTGTTACGTGTCGGCAATGTCTCGGGATGCTGGGAAACAAGAGAGGCTGAAGGATGCTGCTGGGCGGGAAGGAAAGAGCAGGGGCGGGCCGCGGGGGCAGAGCTGCAGGCAGGCGGAAAGAGCAGAAGCAGGCCACACACAAGAGAATCACTGGTGTGCACACCAACGACACTGCCTCGGGCTTAAACACCCGTGGAATGAAAGCTGTGACGGGACCAGTGAGAGGGAGGTACCTGGGGTCAGAGGGTTCCCGTGCTTTAGAATTTTTAGGGAAGCGGCAAGAGAAATGATTTATGTGCGTGGTGAGGCAGACACATACACCATGAGCCTCCTATAAACCCCCAAGGAACGAACAAAATGAATTATAAAAACAAGCAGATGGAGTGGGGGGCTGAATAATGAAATACTTGGTTCATCCTAAACAAAAATAAGAAAAGGGAGCAAAAGAAACATGACAAGCAGGCAGGACAACAGAAAACAAATGGTAAGATGGTAAAAGTATCCAAACCTACCAGTATATTTAATCGGTAATTAAATACCCTGATCAAATGATAAAGATTGCCCCAAGTATGCTAAGTCTGTGAAAGCTCATGCTGAACTCTGTTCTGTAAATGTCTGTGCACTTCCTATACACATATTATATTGGAAAAAATGATAAAAGACAAACTATCACAGTAGGTTAAATTAAAAAACCCTAGGGGCACCTGGTGGCTAGTCAGATAAGCGTCCAACTTCGGCTCAGGCCATGATCTCACAGTTCATGGGTTTGAGCCCTGCATCAGGCTGTGTGCCAGAGCTCAGAGCCTGGAGCCAGATTCAGATTCTGTGTCTCCTCCCTGGTCACACTCTCTCTTTCACTCTCAAAAATAAGTAAACATTAAAAAAAAAAACACCCTACCAGCTGCTCATAGGAGACACTTACATATAAAGCTACAGAACAGTTTAAAGCAGAGGGAGGGGAAAGGGGAACTAGGTAGGCGAGCACGAACAAAGAGAAAATGGGGGTCACAATTCAGACAAAGCAGACTTTAAGGCGAGAAACACTGTTAGAAATGAGGATTATTTCATTATGAAAAAAAGGCTCAAAAACCTAGTAACGATAATAAATCAAAAAATGTGTGTGCCCAAACATAACTTTCAAATATATAATGCAAAAAGCCCGGAAGAACCAAACGGATAAACGGGCAAATCACTGTTCTTCAAAGACCCGTCCCCACGACACGCACCAAAGACACCAGAGATAGATTCTCCGGGAGAAGGGGAAGGGGAATGTGAAATTAAAGATCAAAGAAATGAAAGGAGAAAAAAATAAAAAAGCTAAGTCACATGAACAAAACCTCACTTTGATTAAGATATCAGCAGATTTTTCTGTAAAGATCAGGACAGTCAATATTTCAGGCTTTGAAAGCCAAACAGCAAAACCAAGCAACAGTTATGGCCAAAAGGTTCATGCGCCTAAAGACAGTCTTACGGTTTCCATGTAAACATGTAAACATCAGGGCGCCTGCATGGCTAAGGTGGTTAAGCTTATACTTTAGCTCAGGGCATGATCTCATGGGAGCAGGGGAGGCAGGCACGGAAGGAAGAAACCGGCTGTCCTACCAGCTGTGGCCTGGTGCCACCTTCACAGCCTGCCAGCCCATGAGGGCCACATTCTAGGACATGGACACACACCAGGGTACTGGGGGCAGCCCTCACAAGAGCCTCCTGCTTGCAGGACACGCGCACCCTCCCCACCAGGGCAGTCCGCCAGGGGACGTCTAAGGCTCCCGAATATGCAAGTCCAGCCCTGGCTCGCTGCCCGGCCCCGGGAAGACCTTGTAGGGATCATTAATGGACACAGGAGTGAAGCCAGAAAAGGCCAACGATCCACAGGGACCACTGGCTCTTGGCTTCCACCAAACAGCCTAGAATAACTGCAAACAAACCAGAATCAACACATTGGGCAGAGGAGGCTTCCGCACATCCGATGCCCACCCTTCCTCTCTTGCTTCCTAGCAGAACCTGCATTTCCAAGGCCGGCACTAGGCCATTGGGACCCTGCTTTCTCAGTCATCTTGCAGATGCACGCGGCCAGGGACAGGTGAGCAGGAGTCACACACATGGTGGGGCTTCCCGCGAGCCGCTTACAGAGGCACGCACAGCCGCGGCACACCTTCGCCCCGTCCTCCTTCCTGCTGCCTGGAGATGGATGCAATGGCTGGAGCTGCAATGTCCCACAGAAGGCAGGCCCCGAGGACAGCAGTGCCACCACCCCAACCCAGACAACTGCTTCTGCACCAGAGCAGGGTGGGCCTCCCTCTCGACTAAGTCACTGTCACTGCTGTGCAGCTTCTGGGGTCAACAGCAGACTTAGTTCTGAGAGCACACGCTCAGCCACTTGCCTTCAAAGGGTGGAATGGCGTCCTTGGAAAAGGCTTCCAAAGCCGGGAGGTCCTTTCCATCTTTGGACCCGCTGCATTTGTGCTTGTGTTTCCTTCGGAAGAAGGATCTGCGAGCAGATGCCGACAGCTTCCTTGTGGTGGTGGTGAAGTTGTCTTTGACTTCAGTCTTGCTGATTCTCCTGGAGAATTTCTAACCCATCCTGAGGTCACAGGGAAGGGTGGTGCTGGGAGGGGCCCAGGGACCGCCTCCGCAGGACCTGCTCTTCCCGTGCGGAGGGCGTGAGCCAGGACCATAGGTTCCCCCAGGGCACCTCTGCAGGTTCCCTGGCCACTCACCCACCCACCCCATGGAGGACCTCTGTGCCCTTGCCGTGGGGGCCACACGCACCCCAGTGCTGGGGGAGCTCTTAGAGCCGGAAAAGTGCTACACCCTGGTGAGCGTCAAATGAACCTGCTAGGGCAGCCCCCCTCGGTGACAAGACCAGTTACACTGCTGTCATAAAAAGTAACAAGACACTGATGCACTCAGGCCACGACACAGAAGCACCTGGGAAATGGCATGCGGCGCGCAGGAACCCAGGGAAGGAAGCCCCCGCTCACGTGGAAGTCCTCGACAGGGAGCTCCACGGGGGCAGGAAGCATGGGCATGGCCGTCTCGGGGAGGGACCGGGGACAGCCAGTAGCTAACGGGGACAGGGCTGCTGCTGAGGTGATGGGAACGCTCTACAATGGACAGTGGGGACGGTGGCTCATGGCTGTGGAGCCCATGAAAGCCACTGAATCGTACACTTTGGGTGAACTGCATGGTGTATGAATAGATCTCAATAAATCGGTTAAAAATAAAAGTTATGTTTCCTAAGGTGCCAGGCTTCCGTACAGCACTGCCGTAGAAGCAGAGGTGAACTGTGCCAGGAGCAGCTTTTTGGACAAGCAGTTTGGGCACAAGGTACAGACCATGGCCAGGGTGTCCTGAGGGACAGCCCCGGGGTTGGCCCCGCCCCTCCCACAAGCCCAGACGCCCACACTTACAGGTATTTGCTGGGGATCTGCCCGCGCTAGATCCTCTGGGCTTTCTCGTCCAGCTGCCAGGCCATCCAGGACCCAAATGTGCCCTGAGGCAAAGTTTCATCAACATAGAGGATGTCACATCTTTCTTAAAGCTCAGCTCTTGCTCTACCTCTGCCACCCGGTCGTACAGGGCCCTGGACCAGGGGACAGAGGGACCAGGATCAGAAGGCTGCTGGCTGCTGGAAGGCCGACCAGCCACACACCTTGGCAGCCAGTCTCCTGGGACAGTCCCCCTGCTCTGAGCCTTCCCCAGGCCACCATCAGGACCCACCTCTCCATATCCTGGCGGCAGTTCCCGAAGGCGGGAGCCCTGGCTTTACAGGCAAGACAAAGTTGCCTTGTCCCCCTGAGCCTGGGGCTCCCGGGGTGACAAAGGCTGCCTCACATCCATCAGAGAAAGATCTTGCCAAGGACCAAAACCATATCGCCCCCTCCAAATGGAAGGACTTCCTTCCCTGAGTCAAGGTCAGTGGTTCCTTATAGAATGGAAACTGCTCACGAGGGAAACATGTCATCACCCACCGAGGAAGGTGTCCCAGAGACAGACACCTGCACCTTCTGGCACACAGCTGATCAGTGTTTTCATTCTCTGCGGCCCCAGAACTTAGGGAACATGAAGGAACTCTGCGCCCCGTCCTGAAAATGCCCAAGGCCTATGCTCGCACACACGTCATACAGCACTTCGGGCCCACGCTGCACACGGATCTGCAGACTTGAGTCGGAGGGAGACCAGGAGAGGAGGGCAGCCCCCTGGGAAATGGGGCTCTGTGGCCTCAAATTCCCCAGGCCCCAGACCCTAGGGGCCTATGTGGTCCTGCAAGCCCTCGGGCATTTTCCCAAGTCAGCAGCATCTCACCGGGAGCTTGTGCTTTGGGACCCAAGGAGCAAGGACCATGGTCCCACCCTCTGTGTTTCAGAGACACTCTCCAGGACCAGTCTCCTCAGGAAGGCCCTCCCCTGTGCTTATGAAAAACTTTATCCGGTCTTGTCAAAATTTCATCAAGTAGGCATTCCTTTTCATGAGGCTTTCGTCCTCATGTTCTGGAGAGTCTCACTCTCCTTGTACGAAATAGCTGCCACCTGCCCCACCTCTGCCTATGAAAACAACTTCCTAGTGCTCACCAGAGCCCAACGGGCAGGAATATGCAGGCAGGCATCACAATCACCTTAACCGTAAATACACACTCGGATTATTCCCACACTACGGGGCACTATTCTATTGTGATTTCCACATGCAACCACTGTCCCTCACAGCTTCCCCTGTGAGGCACTGCTATTGTCTCCATTTTGTAGATGAGGAACGTGAGGCCCGGAGAGGTAGGAGGTCCATGACTGAGGAGCGCTCCTCTCCCAGGACAGAGCCCTGGTCCCTTGCATTCCCACAGCCCCTGGCGCCGCCTGGGCCTAAGGAGGCATCACTGTCTGCAGAGACACGCACAGGCCTTGGCCGCCTCTCAGGGGTCAGCCCTGCCTCGTGCTCAGGCTGGAGGGCTCTGGGTGCAACCATCTGATGCACGCTGCCCCTGCACACTTGCCCAACCTTTAACACCTCGCTTTCCTCGTCCCACGGACCAGTCTTAAAGGCCGCATTCTAACAGACATGCAGAGCAGATAGAATGGAGACGCCAGAAGAGAGAACTATTGCAACGGGGGGAAGTCTGCTGTCACCAGTGTCAGCAGCTCTAAGCAGACCAACCAGCAGAATGGGGAGGGCATCTCAAATAGGAGCCCCCCAGTCCACACGAGCCCCAGAGCGTGCACCTGAACCCGAGGGGAAAATGTGTCAGCCACAAGGCCAAAGTGGCTCTGATAGGAAAGGTGTAGCGACTCCTTGCTGATCACGCAGGACTCAAGCTGCCAGGCCCAGTACCAATGCTACTCGACACTCCACCACTGACCCTGGAGGCCATGTGCCCCATGGAGCAAGGCTTTGGAAGGGCCTTGGGCTCAGTCTAGTGCAACACCTTCCCAGCCAGAGTCCAGATCAACCCTTTAAAGAGCAGACACCCTAAGGTTGCGATCCTGAATTCACAAAGCCAGAGGTGCGGATGGCTTGGAGCCCTTGTCCTTGGCATCTTGCTTCTCAATGAGCAAATCTTTGACTGTCAACACAAGGCTGATGTACAATCACTGAACCGAGGGTTTGCCTGTGAGAGTGTCTGTGAGCGGAGCACACGCTTGTCTGTGTCATCTACTTTCTTGTTACGCTGCAAGCCCCAAGGCCCGAAACACACCCGGACTTCCCTTTGCACGCCCCGCGGCCACAGTGGAGCCGGGCCCCAAGTGTGAGCTCAGCAGCTCCCCAGGCAGCATTCGAGAACCCAGCCGGCCCGCAGACCTAGCACGGAAGCCCTTAGCCGAGGCTCAAGGAGAGGCTATCAGTGCAGACACCGGGCCGCCAGGGCCCTGCTCACCCTGGGGCCGGGAGGCCGGCTACCCCAACACCCACCTGTCTCTGCGCCTCCATCTCCTCGCCAGCCGTCTTCTTCTTGGACATGCTGCTCTTGGGCTTGGACTTGGCCAGTTCCATGTCGGTCTGCAGTTTGTCCAGCCTGTCCAGCTCAGAGATGACCTGGTCAAGCTTGCTCTTCATGATCTTGAACTCCCTGTACACAGTGTCCCGCTCCTCCTTGTACTGCTCTGACTCCTTGGTGGTATTTGATTGGATGTTCCTCAGCTCGGTCAACTCCGACTGCAGCAGCTCCACTTCCCACTGCAGGCTGTTGTTCTGGGCCGTGGCCTTGTCCAGTTGTTGTTGGATGGCCTCCCACCTGGGAGAGAGAGGCAGCTGCGATGCGGGGGGCGGGGACCTGCCCGGGCAGCGCCGCCGGACTGGACAGTGAAGCACCAAGTCTCGCCGGGGTCATCCGCACCCCCGACAGAGTTAAAAGTCACAGAGCGCTGGTCACCCCAGCCTTTTACAAATACCAGAAGTGGATCTGAGGACTTCATGCCCTCAACTCTAGTAGAAATAACAGTACATTTTTTCCACAGTCAGGCCACGTTATTTTTTAAAAAATGGAAATAAAACGATACTAGACTCACGGCATATGAGAGATGAAAGTGGCCTTAATGATCATTTAGTCTGACGGCCTCATTTTCCAGATACAGACGAGAAGGTGGGTGTGGGGGACTGGGGCGAGAACACAGCTCAGTCCTTCCAGACCACGAGGCACCTTCCACGCAGGCGACCATGCAAATCAGAGCCTGCAGCCCCACAGAAGCAATTCTGAAAGCATGTTTTTTAGAAGGACAACCCTTCGTGAAGCGCCATAAAAAACAAAGTGTGTTCTCTGCTGGCTTCCACTGGTAAACACTGTGTCTCCCTCCTGGAGAGTGTAGTACAGAGTACCAGGGTAAAGGCTCTGAGAAGTCCCGCAGTATACATTCACACCTGTCCAAGGATACCCTGGCAACTCCTAATCTTTGTTGCATCCAGAGAACCGCAAGCACAGGACAGCAGGGAACCCCGCAGAGAACTGGCGTGCTGCAGGAATGGACCTTACAAAACTGTGCTTGAGGGCAGGAGTCACTTCCCGACAGATTATATACCTTGAAATGAGTGAACTTTTAGAAGAAACAATGCTTAGGATGATTGACTGTCCTACATGCCGGGCGGGTGGGGGACACGGGAGGGAGAGGCTTGTGGGGAGACCTAAGAAACAGGTGGTCAAAGGCTCCAGAGCTGTTCATATGGGAGGAAGGAGTGCAATTCCCACAACACACTGAGTGCGAACAAAATGTTTTCAAAATGTTCCAAGAAAATAGTTTTCAATTTAAGGCACGGTCACTTTTGGGCCTCCCCGCCCTTTCTTTTTACTCCTTGGAAATGGCTGGGAGCCCTGCAGGGAGTTGGAAGCCCTCCAAGGAGAGTGGTCCCCAGACCAAGAAGCCCCACATGGCCCCCTGGCTGTTCTCTGGGCGCGGGACCTGGGGGGATTGGCGGCTCTTACCTCCTCAGGGAAAGGGCGCCCTGGCGCTGCAGCTGGATGGCCCTGTCCCGCTGCTGAGTCAGCATCTCCGTCTGCTTCAGCAGGCGCTGGTTCTCCTCCTCCAGCTGCTCCAGGCGGCTCTGGTCGGAGGTGTGGATGTCAACTTCCTCGCTGCACCTCTCCCGTAGGGCGTCATGGTCCTTCCTGCCCACCTCCAGCTGGCCCGTGGCCGTGGGGAACATCTCCACAATTTCCGACAGCCCGTTGTTCCTCCATACCTAGGACCAGGGACTCACACTTACCAAGGGCCTGAGGACAGGAGGAGGGGCAGACTCGCCACTGTCCTCCGTCTGGGGACATTTCTGCTGACAAAGGAGGGGAGGCCACACTTTCTGGCCTCTGGGAGGCTCTAGATGTGATGCCACAGGCCTCGCAGTCACACTGGCCGGATCCCTCCTTCACAAAGGTTTGCTAAGCGTGAGCAAGGAGTTGCTGCTGCAGCCCCGAGACGTCTATCCTGAGAAAGGTCTGCTCACAAGCTGACCCCTGGCTGGCAGCTGGGAGCTCGAACGGCGAGCAGCTCCCTACCCTCTTGGAAATCATTCCTCAAGTGATGACAGGGGCTCCCGGGGCCTCGTCTGGACAGATTAGGGCTGAGGCTGAGCGCACGTTCTCTTCTGGGAGCCCAGAATTCAGTGCAGGCTCGGCGAAGGGGGCCTGTGTGGTCAGACCCCACTAACACCCCTGGGCAGGGAGAAGGTCACAGTTCAGTGATAGAAGAATTAAGCGTGTCCCATGTGACTCCTCGGGGGACAAAGTTTGGGAACTGGCAGGTGGTGTCCTCTGGAGTTTACCCCGTGCACCTCTTCCCTTTGTTGATTTTACTCTGGATCCTGTCACTGAAATAAACGTTTAGCCCTCAATGTGATTACATGCTGAGTCTTGTCAGGCCTCCCAGCAAATCACCAAACCTGGGGGAGATGAGGGGATGTTGAGGACCCCAGTACAAGGCCCTAATATATTCTAGATGCTGCGGATGCTGGACAGGTCACGTAAAGACTGAGGCTTGGGGACCTTCTATGCTCATGAGAGGATACGAACACACAGAGAGGTAGGTAGAGCGGCAGGGAGAGACAAACACAAGAAACACAATAACTTCAGAGCATAATCAGGGCTACTGAGAAAATGCAGAGGGTAAGGCTTAAGGAGGCCTCTCTAGGAAGGTGACTTCTCCACTTGGATGAAAAATCAAGACCAGCAGCCAGAGCACAGAACGGTGAGCAAGTGCAAAGGCCCCGAGGCACGGGCCACCACACACGTTCTCGGCACAAAGAGAAGTGCCTGGTCAGAACCCCATGAACAAGGCTGATGTGAAACGAGGCTGCGGCAGTGGGCACACCTCCGAAGCTCACAGCAAGCAGAAGCTGTACCGTGAGTGAGACGGGAACCGTCCATCGGAGGTACAGGGCCTGGAGTTCCCTTGACGTGCTGCTCTAAAGTATAAAAACAAGATGAGTTCATTGGTCGCCGGGGCCCTTCTGACTCTGCTAAGCACCTCAGGGGATCTGGGCCCTTGGGTGGGTCACTCCACATCTTTGGATTTCAGTTTCCTTCCCCTCAAATGCCAGGATTCAACCAGAAAAGCTCACGTAACCCTTCCAATGCAACCTGCCAGGGGTCAGCTGCTCCTTAGCTGGACACGGTTGGTAGATTCTTGCAGGGCTGACACCCAGAAGCTGGGAGTACTGAGCCCTGCCTGGGAAGGGAGGGCTCACCCTCCAGAAATACGGGAGAGAAAGGCCAGGAGTCAGCATCGCAGACACGAGGACAGTGAGTCTGCTCCCCTAAGACAGAAGCACGTGCTCCCAGCATCGCAGACGCCAGAGAGGAAGGGCGCCCCGCAGGTCTGCCCAGTCAGGGCGGCCGGTCTTCCTCCTTTTACCCAACGTTTTCTCTCTTTTTCTTTCTTCTTTGAAGCAAATCTCTTTCCTTCAAAGGAAATCTTATGAGGCAAGGACACTGAAATACAAACTCATTTGAAAAAAGCAATAATTGGGCACCTGGGGGTTCAGTCGGTTAAGCACCAGACTTCAGTTCAGGTCATGATCTCCCGGGTCATGGGTTGAGCCCCGCGTCCGGCTCTGTGCTGAGGGCTCAGAGCCTGGAGCCTGCTTCAGGTTCTGTGTCTCTCTCAATCTCTTCCCCTCCCCCACAAATCCCAGTGCACTCGTTCTCTCAAAAATCAACATTAAAACAATTTAAATTCACTTCAATTAAAAAGCAAGAACATGTTCCTTGGCAGTTAAACTCTTCACTGTTTTGTAAAAACGTGTCACTGTGGCGGATGAGAGCTGCTCACTCAGAACCAGTCAGAGAACGCCTCAGCTCCCTCCACTGTCTCAGGTCTTTTGTTGTGGAAAACCCAACAGAATCTCGTACAAACATGCAGAAAAGCAGAGCACCCAACACGACAGGACTTTAACCCCTCCCCACCCAGCTCTGATCCTGCTGTCTTGTCCCCTGTCTCCAGCCTCTGGCTCTCCAGAGTAACAAAGCATTGCGGGCGCTGCCTTCCTCTCTCCAGCACCCCCTTTCCCCGCCTGAATCGAGCACGCCCCTAAACTTGCTGCCACCATCTCCATGCACAATACTTCACTCGTTCTCCCTACATATTCAAAAAACTTCTCACGGTATCATCCCACGTGTGCTCCTTCATATTCAATGTTGCTTTGAGACCCGGTCCAGCGAAGCTGGTTCCATTGCACGACATGAACACATCACGTGTCGCTCGCCTCCTTGATGGACGTTCACATGGTCTCCGTAAGAGTCTTCACCATTCTCCGACATTTTAAACTGTCCACTTCAGGAGTGTCATGTATACGCACACCGTCGTGGGACCCACCTCCAGAAGGCTTTCCTCTTGCAAAACTGAAACTCAATCCCCGTTAAACACCAGCACCCCGTTCTCCCTCTCCCCTCTTCCCCAGCAGCCTCCCTTCTGTATTTTCTGTTTCTCTGAATGAGGACTCTAAGGACCTCACACAAATGGAATCACGTCCTGTTGATCTTCTTGTGATGGACTTATTTCCTCTGGCAGAATGCCTTCCAGGTTCTTCCGTGCTGCAGTATGTGACCGAGACTCCTCCCTTTTTACAGACGGCTCCTATTGCAGGTACATATGGACTGCGTTTTGTTTACGCATTCATTTGTCAAAGGACACTTGGGTTGTTTCTATCTCTTGGCTATTGGTAGAGTCAGATTGCTGAAAGTACCCTAATGTCTTTCTTCTTCTTTTTAAAAAATTTTTAAAATGTTTTTTATTTTTGAGAGACAGAGAGAGACGGCATGAGCAGGGGAGGGGCAGAGAAAGAGGGAGACACAGAATCTGAAGCAGGCTCCAGGCTCTGAGCTGTCAGCACACAGCCTGACATGGGGCTCAAACCCATGAACCGTGAGATCATCACCTGAGCCGAAGCCGGACGCTCAACCGACTGAGCCACCCAGGCACCCCCCACGTGTCTGTATCCTTGATTTTCCTTCCTCCGTCCGTCCCCACCTCCCCCTTTGTCTCTTCTTCTTGTAGGACTTATTTTGCATTTCCAGATGTGAATCCTTTCCCAGTTATATTTATTACAAAAACTTCTCTGAGCATATGGCTCATGTTATACCACAGTTTCCCATTTTGATCCAGTAAAATCTATCGATCATTTCCTTTACGGTTTGGGCTTTGGGTGTCTTATTGAAGAAGCTCCTTCCTACCTAGAGATCGTGGAGAGACTCTCCAATTTTCCAATTTTCCAATTTTGCAAAAAAAAATTATTTTTTTCTTAAAAGTTTTAGTTTCCCTTTTCAAATTAAATCAACTATTTGGAATATTTTCTTTCCTGTACATTGTGAGATGGGGCTATAACATTACTCTTTTCTATAAACCACCAACTAAGTCCAGCACGGACTGAGGACACCTGAGCGAACCCACGTGCCGGCAGTGAGGACGGAAGGACACCAAGCACATCACCCGAAGTGGTGCCCACAACTGAGGGGTGAGAAAAACGTCCACGTGGACGCGTGTCCGCACAGGCCCAGGACACAAGGAGCGAGTGGAGAGTTCTCCTGACTTCGGGGTCAGTCAGTGTCTCCACCAGGGCCTGGAAAAGGTCCCGCTTCTGAATGGGAGTGTCCTGACCCGTGGAGAGTACCGCAAACATTCCAGTTCAAAACCACTTCCATGGTTTACTCTCTAGTCATCCCCTTAGCCAGGTGAGAGCCCCACTGGCTCCAAAGGCTACCTGTGGTTTCTGCACAACAAAGGCACTGCTGCCATTCCCGGGCTTGCCCACAAGAGGGCGGCCCTTGGTAGACCATTGGCAGGCTCTCCTCCTGCACTGCCTCATCCTCCAAGTTCCTCAAGAAACCAGCCTGGGTGTTATATGGAAACTAATTTGACAATAAACTATTAAAAAATGATAATAAAAATAAAAATAGTCTTAAAAAAATATACCAGCGTGGAGGTTCCTCAAAAAATTAGCAACAGAACTCTTCTCTGACCCAGCAATAGCAGTGCTTGGGATCTACCCAAGGGATACAGGAGTGCTGATGCATAGGGGCACATGTACCCCAATGTTTGTAGCAGCACTTTCAACAATAGCCAAAACATGGAAAGAGCCTAAATATCCATCACCTGATGAATGGACCAAGAAGAAGTGGTATATACATACACAATGGAGTACTACATGGCAATGAGAAAGATGAAATATGGCCATTCGTGGCAGCGTGGTTTGACCTCGAGGGTGTCATGCTAAGTGAAATAAGTCAGGTGGAAAAGGACAGATACGATATGTTTTCACTCATAGGTCTAACAGGAGACACCTAACAGGGGACCATGGGAAGGGGAAAGGGGCAAAGAGTTGGGGAGAGGGAGGGAGGCAAATCATGAAAGACCTTTAAATCCTTAGAACAAACTTAAGGCTGAAGAGGGAGGGGGGAAGAGAAAGGGGGAGTGATGATCATGGAGAGGGGCACTTGTGGGGAAGAGCACTGGGTGTTGTTTGGAAACCAACATGACAATAAACTATAATTTAAAAAGTAAATTAAAAAAAAAAAAAGAAAGAAACCAGCTAGACCTAAAGATAGCCTTGGAAAGGCACAAAGACCTCCTTTTTAGCCTTGGTATCTTCACCGGCCCGCAGCACAATCTGGAGTCTACACTGTGGCTTGCCTTTCTTCCTTGGGCAATCATCCTCCAAATGCCCCAACCGTAAGGAGCTTGCATTAGAGCCTGTGTGACAGACCAGAGCAGTGAACTGACGACAAGATGAATCTCAAGTTCCCAGGGAGACAGCGTCAGGCAGGCAAACAGCCAGGGCAGACCCAGGAATCCTCTCTGATGCTCACTCCCGCTCAAAGAGCACTGGGGACGAGATTTTCCCTACTCTGGCAACTGAGAGGACCTGGGAGCAGTGGTACCGAGTACTGTATACTATCATGTACCCAGTAGGACATACACACCCAGCACTCAGAGTTTGCTTCTAAGTACCATCCTCTATTCAAAAGAATGAGGACTCCTTGGAGAAATGATTCGCAAGGCAAGGGCAGAAAATAAAATGAACTGGGACATTTTCTTGTGCCAGAGAACAAGAAAGTGCTCAAAGAGTGAGAAGGACCTGTCAAAACGAGAAGCAGTCCTGAAGAGGCTCCCGCTGGCCACAGTGAATCCCAGCCCGCTGAATAAAACAGGCAATCGGGAGTCCGCACAGAGACAGGCAGACAGGCCGGCGAGGGGAAAACAAGCACCTCTGCAGGAGAGAAGCCTGAGAGAGCACCTCCATCTAGGGCGCAAAGGAAACATCACTGGTAACGGGTCCTATCTAGCCAAGTCCCAATCCCTAATACACAGGGAGAAGGTGGCCGCGTCACTTCTGTGGTAGTCCCAAGATGCACCAATGGAAGCCAACCAGGAGGTCCGACAAGTCCAGGTGAAGGGACATGCTATAAAGGAACTGATCTATGATCTCCTAAAGCATCACAGTCATGGAGTCCAAAGCCCGAGGAGCCCTTCCATATGGAAGGAGACCAAAGACACATGACAACTCACTGCACTGTCTACCTCGGGACTGGATCCTTCTCCTTTCAAAGACTCTACTTACACAACTGGGAAAGCTCAAACAGGGGCTGACGATTAGACAGTATTAGGTATCAACATTAACTTCCTGATGTTGAAGTTTTATTACTGACATAGGAGAACACCCTTGTTCATAAAAAGCACACAGGTTGGCAGTTTGTTCTGGAATGATAAAGGGAAAAACTTCTTTGTGCTGTACTTGCAACTCTTCTGCAAATTTGGACCATTCCACAATTTAAAAAATTTTAACTGTAAGTGAAAAAAGGCAAGGAAGATAATGTCCTGCTAAATTCTCAGATGAGATCAGACCCTCCTACATGACCTTGGGGTCGAGCAAGCCCCAGCAGCCCTGCTTGAACTCCAGGAGTCAGGAATGGTTTGGGTG
Organism: Helogale parvula; assembly: GCA_004023845.1. Lineage (NCBI taxonomy): Eukaryota > Metazoa > Chordata > Mammalia > Carnivora > Herpestidae > Helogale > Helogale parvula. The sequence goes on from PJEM01015660.1 coordinate 19,567, forward strand.
GGGATGGGGCGTTCTGGGGCAGAGCTCAGAGGACACGCTGCCGCTCGCCGGGACTGCCTTCCTACCCCGAACATGCAACCATCGCTGGACGCAGAACATGGCCTGAGCTCCTGCCATCTAACCAGGCAATTCCAATCTCCAGTCCATGAGCCACAAGACAAGAACTGGCCAACATCACTCACAGCACGTGAGTTTTCTGACTGGCACACCCTTCATGCCTTTGCCCTTGGGGAGCAGGAGCTGAGCAAAGCGAAAAACCTAACTTGAACGCAAGCCAGCAGCAAAGGAAGAGGCCACATTCCAGCCAAAAAGTAACAACAGTACCTACTCCTTCTTTTATCTGCATGGGGCTTCCATATATCTAAGCTTCTTTCCATCTGTCGTCTCACATGATCCATATAAAGGAAGGACGCTACAGGCCCCCAAGTCCCCTAAGTCAAATTCCTGTTTCACAACGAACAGCATTGCTCATCGCCTACTCCTTGGCAGCCCTGGCAATGCTGACAGTGATACATTGATGTGTCATTATTTGACTAGCATTAGTCTCCACCATTAGACTGCACAGTTCACGTAGCAAGGGTAGAGTGTCTGCTCAGATATCCCAGTGCTTCCCACTAGGCAGATACAAAAAAATACCTGTTAAATGATCCCAAGGATACATGGCAGAGAGGATGGATGGATAATAGATGGGTGGGTAAATGGGTGGAAGTTTGGAAGAGGGTAGAAGGATGGATGATTGGTGGGTGGATGGGAGGTTGGGAAGGTAAGGGATGAGTAGGACCGATGATGAGTAAAAGGATGGGTGGGAGGTGGGACGACAGATGGGAGGAGGGAGGATGGATGGGAGGAGGGGGGATGGATAGGAGGTGGAAGAATGGGAAGTGGGCGGATGGATGGGAGGAGACAGGATGGATGGGAGGAGGGGGGATGGATGGGAGGATGGATGGGAGAAGGGAGGATAATAGGAGGTGGGAGGATGGATGGAAGGAGGGAGGATTCAGGATGAGTGGATGGATGAGTGGGTTAAGACGGTGCCCCAGCCACTCCGCCCGGCTGTACCTGCTGCTGTTGGGCCCGGAGGGCACCAGTCTCCTTCAGGTCCTCCTCCTGGAGCCGCATCACGTCCTCCCACCGCTGCTGCAGCAGGTGACGCTCCCGCAACAGCTGTCTGTTCTCCCGTCTCAGCACGTCCACGCCGTCCCTCAGCTGGGTCTGCTCGCTCAGGAGCCGGCTATGGAGTGTGATAGAATCGGCACACACAGTGAACCCCAGCCAGCCTCCACCCTCTCCAGCCCCTCCAGGTCCCAGTTCTCCCCAGGGGAGCCCCCAGCACCAGGACAGCGGCACTCAGTGGCAGGCCAGAGCTCGGTGTTAGCCAAATGCCGGGGGGACCCAAACCACTTTTCAAAAACCTGACACCACACAGGGCACATGGATGAAGGCCAAGGTGAGGGATGAGCCCTTACCTGGTGGAGACCCGGCACCTCTGAGTGCTGAGGCGGGGCAAAGGTCAGCAGGTGGGCCGGGATGGCAGGCCAACACCCTCAAGGGGCCCCAGGAGACCAAAGGGGAACAAGCCACCCGCCTCTCCTATAGCAGGAGCTGCAGCACAGCCCCGGCCCAGCGGCTCAGGAGCCCAGCAACCTGACTGGCCTGATCCCTTTCCTCCCTGCTGTGCTTCCAAGGCGGTCACTCGCTGGTGTGAAGGGTTCACATGTCCCACCACACTTAGAAACACCACTGGAGACCCAAAGACGCCAAGCCACCTCCTGAAGGCCCACTAACTGCTATGCGGCAGTCATGGCAGCACCACAACCGCTGGCTCCCAGCCCAGAGGCAAAGAAGAGCGGGGCCCACTCACTGGTAGTAGTCAGACTCCTTGGCTGCCTCCTCGATCCTCATTAAGACGTCGGCGTGCTGCTTCTGCAGGCTCTGAAGATCTGACACGACCCGCCCACAGTGCATCTGCAGCCTCTCGTATTGGCAATTCAGCCTGTAGTAGGGCCTGACCCAGACAGCACCAGTGAACACGGGCCCCGGGACCACCTACCAGGAAGGTGTCTGCCCCAGGACACCTCCAGCCCTGTGTCCCCGCATGCTGGCTCTGATGCACCACAACCCCCTGGCGTTTGTTCTGCTCAACATCCTGGCCGCCCCAGACAAACCAGACCCCTAGGATGGAGGGCCGTGGTCGCCGGTGTTCCCTTGAGCCTGGATTGCTAAGAAGGTGCTGTCTTCCTCTCTATGAGCTCCTGGGAGACCGTGCAACAGGCCTTCACACGCAGTGGGCACACCAGAACCTACGATGAAGTTTCTCCTCTTTTAGGAAACTGTTCATCAATCCTGGGCACACATTAAAATACCTAGGCTTAGACCAAATGCATCAGCATCTTTGGGGATGTGACCCAGACGTCAGGATTTTTTCCTAACTCTCCTGGGGATTCCAGCGTGCCGCCATGGTTGAGAACGTTGGCCAGGAGCAATGCTTCCCAGAGTGGGGTTCCCAGACCCACAGCGTTCGTTTCACCTGGGAACGTGTGAGAACTGCAAACCCCAGGTCGGCCCCAGAGCCCCTGAATCAGAGACCTGGAAGGGAGGGAGGCCTAGCCAGCAATCTGTGCTTGAACAAGCCCCCTGGTGAAGGCAGTGCACACTCAAATTTGAGTGACTCCAGCCCTACAGCTGGTGTCAGTAGCCTTTCTCATACGGGGCCAGACAGGAAAGACTTCATGTTCTCCCAGCCACACGGGCTCTCTGTAACCCTGGGCTCCATCTGGGTAGCAGAAAAACAGCCAGGGACCGTATGGACTCTAGCACACTGGGTCTCCACTAGCCCTGCCTTTGTGCTGTCCCAGGACTATATCTTCATCAACACAGCCTGAAAGAACAGGTGTGAGGCCCGGACATCACCTCAGAGGTACCTTCCTCAGGAAGAGGCCACGGCTCCAACACCCCTAAAGGCAATCCCCCTCCCCTCAGAGCCCCTACCGGCAACCCCTGGAAGGATGACTCACACGGTCTCCCTCCTCCTCTAGGAAGCCCTCTGGACTGTGCAGGTGGGTAAAGACTCTCCCTGCCCCACCCCATGGACACCCTTCCTTGGCATCTACCGCTGAATCCCAAAAGAAGCAAAGGTTTTCTTCAAAACGACAGACAAGTCAGGTGGAGGAGGCCCTCCTAACACACACATGTGGCAGGGAACGATTAATGTGTGAACATAGAACGACCCATGTACCAGCGAGGAGGAGCGACACACGCACATGCAGACACAGACACGCAGATGTGGGCACACGCGTGCACGCAGCCGGGGCTGGTGGAGGGCTCAGCAGTGGGATCGCAGTCTCTGTGAGGACAGGGGCTGCGTGCAAGCAGCAGACAGAGAGGAAGCACACTGTCGTGGTGCTGGAGGGCAGAGGCCCAGAGAGGGGCAGTGGTGACCCCAAGACCACCCAACTGACCCCTGAGGGGGCACCAAAGTGGGACCGGACCTCAACAGCTGCTCCTACAACCAACCTGAAAATGGTCGTCTACACAGGACTGATATCTGACGGACACGCCCACACTTCTCAGTCTCTGTGTGTGTGTGACTCTGGCCACGGACTCCAGGTTGGCTTGGAGGAAGCATAAGCAGCATGTGTCCCCTCCCCCCATCCAGGGTGCAGGCACAGTGTTTCAAAGAGTAGTGGGAACCGGGATAAAGGGACACGCCAGCAGTGTCGCATGGACCACCGGGCTAAGGAGAAGCACCCAGGGGCAAGGGCTGCAAAGGCATCAGGAGAGTAGCACTTGTCTGCCGGGCCTGGGCAGGAAAGCACATGGTGACCACTACCTTATGTCCAAGGTCATCCCGTGTGTGGCAGCAGCCAGGCGCTTCCGCAGCTCGTTCCTCTCTCGGGTCATCAGCTGCAGCTGAATGGAGAGGTTCTCCACTTTCCTCTCCATTTGCCCTTCAGAAAGGACGGTTGGCGGCGATGGCATCTTCCCAGTTTTATCTGGTGGGAAAAAATCACAAAGTGAGCTTGCATTTAGCACTCGCCGGGTCTGCCAGGCCCTGATCTGAGCCCCTGGCCTGCGTCAGCTGTGCCCAACAACCCTACCCGGTGGTCCCGCTAGCATCTGCCTTTCAGAAGACAGAGCAAAGGCAGGAGTAAGAGGGTGAAAGAGACCCAAGCCTGGACAGTCTGCTCTGGCATCCAAGCATCACCACCCACTCTGCCGGTCCTGATGAGGACTCCCACTGTCTTCCCACCCGGCTCTGTCACCTCCACGATGGAACCCTTTTGGGCCCTGATCAGCACATCTGTGTCTGGTCTGGAGAGCAGCCGTCTCCCACCCCTGGGTGTGCAGAGCCAACCTGAGCTCGGAGCAGAATGGAAGACACGGCTTGCAGAGGGAGGGACAGGAGGGACAGGAAGCTCCCAAGACGCAATGTCACCAACTCTGAGGCTGGGCCCGAAGCCTGTGTCCCTGCCCCCAACAGGGGCTGAACTCTGCACAGCTCAACCTCTCCCGATTCCCCAAAGACCTGCCCCAGCCAGCCCGGGTTGGTGGGTTCCCAGAAGGCTTTCAGGGAAAGCCAGTCACGGCGAAGGTCAATTTGGTGTGCTGCAGGTGTGTCCTAGGGCCTCTGACTGCCCAGCCCATCCATATCAGGCCCTCATCCCCTGTGCCCAGGACTAATAGTGTCCCAAAGGAAACTCCATCCTTATGGTATTACTAAGGCTAGCAGTGGCCCCTACCAGTGCCTGACATGACTAAGATGAAACACCTCACGCAAATCTGTCATGCTTTTGTGTTTCAGTCTGTCCACACAGCAACCTGGGACAGCCATTACCCCTCAGAGACCCTAGGTAGGGTCACAGGAACTGACAACAGCCACCTCATTTAATGCATGTGTCCCGGGAAGCTGAGTCACAGGGGAACAGATTCTCTGTCTCCCCAGTGGCCCTGAAACATGCAAACAGCAAGATACAGGGCTTTGGACACTGTGCCCTCTTGACCACCAGCCCCAACTGATCCTTGTTGGCTGACTGCTTATGCAAGACAAGTTTCCCTCACCATCAAAGATGGGCACTAGGTGTGGCCTTGAGAGCTCCAGGAGTGCCAGAGAAGATTGGGACCTCGGCCATTTGGGGGGACAGGCTATCCACGATGAGAGGCAGGAGCTTCCATCACTCAGCTCAGTGTTATCCCCAGTGGGAACCCAAACCACCTGAATGCAGGACCCCCTAAAGTGCACGTTACTGTAAAACCACCACCACCGTAACGCCCAATTCCTGTGCTCCAGGCCTGACCTCTAGGTCAGAGTGTCGTCTGAGGTGGGGCACGAGACCACCTGCCCCACCCCCCACACGGTCCTACCCCATGGTCTAGGAAGCCTTCCCTCACCTGTCCCCTAATGACCCTGGACCCTCATCCCTGCACCCAGAGCTTTAGAAAGCAGCTGGTTACAGCTGTGCAGGCTGTGTAACTCCTTCCTCTTCTGCCCAATGGAGCCACTTGTCTGAGCCTTAACCCAGAGCACAGTCATCCAGTCATCCAGTCTGTGATAACCCAGCCAGCTCCCGGAGAAATGCGGCTTTCTCTGGACAGGTGTCTGATGCCTCCTCCAGAGATGCCTCTGAGCCCCCCTTTAAACAACATTAGCAGGCAATGATCTCTGCGGGCCTGACAAACCCAAGACAGTGGGAGGAAAAGAAAAGGAGCGCCTGGACAAGAGGAATTTCGATGTTCACGGTCACCCCCAAGCCACACCAGAGCAGCCAACACAGATGTCCCAGGCGTTCATGTGATCTCCTGGGTGGGCACTGACCTTATCATCCCCATTTCACAGCGGAGAAAACTGAGGCCCAGCAAGGTTAGGTCATTGACTCAAACCTGGACAAAGAGCAAGTGATGCCCTGGAGGGGAACCCAGGCACCTGGATTCAGGGTATGTCCCATCGGTCTCCGTGCCTCGATGCCTCCCCCAGGACTGCTGTAAATAGTGCTTACATCGTACCTGGAAGGTTTTGAAATGAAGTTGATGCACTTAAACAACACAGCAAGTTCCTCATTTCGTATATTAGAAAAGAAAAACTCTCCAAGTCACAGAGCAAGTGAGTCCCACACACTCACATCCAACCAAACAGAGAGACCTACAGTTTTCTCTCTATATATCACACACGCTGGGTGGGGTTTAGTATTTAGAGTTCAGAAAACTCTGCCCACAGCAAAGTCTGTGTGAGGAATGACAGTGACCAAGGGAACTGGCATCTTACTCTCATCAGGAAAACAATTGTGACCTCACCGCCCCTACCTCCTCATGGAGAACATGCTCTCTACTATCACCAAGTCCAAGAAGTATCACACAAACAGCAAACCTAGAGTTTGGAGTAAAAAGTACGACCAGGCTCAGCGACTAGCCTCCAGGGAGATCAGGAATTTTCACCCCATTTTGTAAATGAGGCAACAGAAAGAGGCATCCCCTGCTTGGCTTCTGAGGAAGCTGGCGAGAGAAGCAGGACAGACAGAGGGCTCATCAGATCTGTCACCACACACAGGCACGGCCTCCTGCCCCGGCCTCTGGCAGGATGGGGACACTTGCTCAAAGATGCGAGGACCCAGGGACAGCCGATCACGCAGACAGTGGAATGAGTGCAGACCCTGCACAACCTAGGTGCTGGGTCTGTGCTCAGTGCTCTCTGTCCATACCCGACTAAACCCCCCAGCACCCTCCCACGGGTGCGCTATGATCATCCCGTGCGAAGTGACAGCCACACAGACTGCGCGGCCAGGAACACAGTGCCCCCCCATGTAAACGTGCTCCGACTGGAGAGCCAGGTCTCAGCCACCAGGCCACATGCCTCTGCACAGGAGTAGCCCTTTCCTGCCCCACAGGGGTTGAACATACATGAAACACACAGGAAGGAAGGCTGTCCAGATCTGAGAAGCCATCACACGGCAGACTGACTTGGGGGGAAATGCTGCCTGGATGCCTCTCCTTCCACCATGAGGAAGACAGAAGGCACCGTAGGACCCCAGGGCCCCTCAGGAAGAGGCCCAAGGGATGTGTAGCCTGGATCTTCCAAGTTAATGGCAAGGGTTGCAGAAAATCCTCTCCACCCCCAGTCAATAAAAAATAGTTTTTCTGTCTTTGCTTGCACCTCGAGGTTGGAAGATGTTTTGAAGAGGACACAGCCCTCTCAGAGGGAGCTCACTGCCTACAGCAAAGCCCAGCTGATCCCGTCCCATAGAAACTGTGCTTGGTACAGAGTTAAAATCTGTCTCCCTCTACTTCCCCAATGACCTAGATATACTGCTAAGGGCCACACAATACAATTGTAATTCCTCCTCTCTACAACAGGTCTCCAAGTGTTTGAAGACAAGTATCGAGTCCCTGTGTCATTGTCAGAATAGCTTAATTAAAAATGACAACACCGGGGCGCCTGGGTGGCTCCATTGGTTAAACACCCAGCTCCTGACTTTCTCTGGGATCGTGATCTCACAGTTCACGGAACCAGGCACAGAACCTACTTGGGATTCTCTGTCTCTCTCTCTGTCTGCCTTTCCCACGCTGACACTCAATCTCTCTGTCTCCCAAAATAAATTAATAACCTTAAAAATTAAAAAAAACTAACACCACAAAATCCAGTCAAGGGGCACAGAGAAACTGGAACGGCCAAATGTTGCTGTGGGCACGTGAAACAACTTGGTCACTTTGGAAACCACTTTGGCAGTCTTTATATTACTATTCTTATCATTATTATTATTATCACTTAAAGTAACCTCCACACCCAGCACGGGGAATGAACCTACCCCCCTGGCAGTGGTTTATAAACCTAAATGTGCACTTACCACACCAGCCAGGAATCCCACTCCCGGGACTTACACAAGAGAAAAGAACACATATGTGCACACCAACACCCGCACACAACGACCAAAGGGAGCTGGCGATGGACAAACAGCAGCGCCTCCTTCCTGCAAAGGAATACTCCTCGGGAATGAAAGGCCGCCGATACAAAGCGCCAGGACACGTGAGAGCAGGGGCATCTGAAAGCCCTCCGCTGACGGAAAGAAGTCACACTCAAAAGGCTAGGTACACGGTATGGTTCCAGTTATAGGACATTTGGAAACAGACAAAAATATAGGGCAGAAAAGAGATGGATGGATGAATGGCTGCCAGGGGCCGGGAAAGGAGGGAGGAAAGGCTGAGTACAAAGTCACAGAAGGGAACGCTTCGGGGTGAGGGAACTGTCCTGTACCGTACTTGTGGTGGGGGCTATAGGACAATGTGTGTGTGTGAAAACTCACTTAACGATACAAAAAGGAGAGCCTTTACTGTGTGCGTCTATATCTCAGTGAAATGACTTGTAAAAATGTAAACAAAGGGGTGCCTGGGTGGCTCAGTCCGTTGAGCGACCGACTTCGGCTCAGGGTATGAGCTCACAGTTCGCTGGTTCAGGACCTGCATCAGGCTCTGTGGAGACAGCTTTTGAGGCTGCCCTTACCAATTCCCGCTTCTCCTGACTGTAGCCTGCCATTCCTGCCCCAAATGTTGTTAGAAGACCAAAGTGGGACAGCAGAGATGACATCTTTATCATAAGACAATGCTCTTGCCTTGCCCTTCCTTACATTCATGGCGAGAGAGCAGGAACAAACCGAAACATCCTGGCCCCGTCTGACCTACCGGCCCCTTCTGCAGGGCTGTGTGTGGGGAAAGAGCCCTGCCAGTCATCAGGTGAGGTGGAGTCAGCCTCCTCCTCCAGGAGGCCCAGCAGTGGTCCCCACAGCTGTCCATCCCGCTCGTTCCACGCCAAAGGACAGGTCCAAGCCAGCCTCAGACACACAGGTGCCCTCGCCAGGGGCTACGTCAGGTCAGCCCATGTCAGACCAGGAGGTCTGTTCAGTGTAGATGCTGGGCCCCACCCTCACAGCTCCTGATGCAACAGGGATGGGGCAAAGTGCAGGAAGCTGCATTTCTAACAGGTGCCTGAGTGCTGCTGGTCCAGAGACCGTGCAACGTGAGCCACTGGTGTGGGCAGCCCACGATGTACCCATCCCATCAGGACCACAGTCTGTCAGGTGCCTGACCCAGGGGAAGAGCCACGAGAATCCAGGGATGCGGACAACGGACACCACGTGCACCCCCAGGGACGGCTGCACCACCAGCTTTAGGGGAAGATTTTCAAACACAACGAAGTGTTCCCTCGGCAGCCACTTCCACGATGGCCCAGCCGTCCTGCCTCCTGACACGCACAGTCCCTGGGGCAGTGCCCTCCTGGTGGTGGAGGGTGAGGGTGAGGGTGTGTGTGTGTGTGTGTGTGTGTGTGTGTGTGTGTGTGTGTGCCTACAACAGATCAAGGGCTGTGTGACCCCGAGGCCGGGCCACACGAGCCACTCAGCTTGCACATCAGTGTCCGGGACTGCTAGCTACGCGGCAGGCTGCTGCCTGCTAACCGCCCTGGGCAAGTGTTATCTTCTCTAAGCCTCAGTTTACCCGTGAGAAGATGAGGATGGAAAACACACAGGCTACTGAGGAGATTCAATAAAACCATCA
>PJEM01015661.1:0-14259 GCA_004023845.1 Helogale parvula
CTCCCCCCCCTCCCATCTGGTCCCTCCCACCCCGCAGACCGCGAGCTTGGGCCTGGCACGCCTGGGGCTGCCCCAGTTGGCTGACCGACCTGCGGGCACCTACAGTGGAGGCAGCAAGAGAAAGCTGGCCACGGCCGTGGCGCTGGTGGGGGACCCGGCCGTGGTCTTCCTGGTGCGTGGGGCGGGGCCGGGGCGGGGGCCGGGGGCAAGGCCCGGGCTCGGCTTACGGCATCCACCCCCCCCCGCCCCCAAGGACGAGCCGACCACGGGCATGGACCCCAGCTCACGCCGCTTCCTCTGGAACAGCCTCAGGGCCGTGGTGCGGGAGGGCCGCTCCGTGGTGGTCACCTCACACAGGTGGGTCCCGCGCTGGGCGGGTGGGTCAGGGTGGTTCAGGCCCCAGCAGAGGGCCGTCAGAGCACAGGGACCCGAGCCGGAGCGGCCCTGCGGAGGGGTCCGGGGACGGGACCGAGTGGGCTGGGCTCGGTGGGGGTCCCAGCCTGGCTGGGGCAGGGCCGGGCACAGCGGGCCCAAGCCTGGCGGGAGCCGACGGCCCTGGGCCCCCCACAGCATGGAAGAGTGTGAGGCTCTCTGCACGCGCCTGGCCATCATGGTGAACGGGCGGTTCCGCTGTCTGGGCAGCGCGCAGCACCTCAAGAGCAGGTGAGTGCGGCCGGAAGAGGGACGAGACCCACGGCCCCGTGAGGCCCTCCTGGCTCCACCCTGAGCAAAGGCGGGGTTCGTGGGCTGCGCCCGAAAATGGCATAGGGAGGGGGCGGAACCAGGATGGGCACGGGGTCTGAAGGACGAAGGCGGGGTGGGTCCGCGGGCCGGGGGGGAATGGGCGGGGCCCGGAGAGGAAGGGGGCCTGGCCTTGTGGGCGTGGCCCTGAGGGGGCGGGGTTAGGGAAGGTTGAGCCTTCAGGTGGGCAGGAGGTGGAGAGGGGCCAGGTCCCCGGGGCAGGGTCCGAGGTGAGCTGGGGGGTGGTGCGGGCGGGCCTCGGGCGTGTCCAGCAGCCCCGGATGCGCCCACCCAGGTTTGCGGCTGGCCACACGCTGACCCTGAGGGTGCCCGCAGCGCGGTCCACGTCGGCGGAGGTCTTCGTGGCGGCCGCGTTCCCGGGGGCCGAGCTGCGCGAGGGGCACGGCGGCCGCCTGCGGTTCCACCTGCCGCCGGGAGGGCGCTGCTCCCTGGCTCGCGTCTTCGGGGAGCTGGCGGCGCGCGGGCGGGAGCACGGCGTGGAGGACTTCTCCGTGAGCCAGACCACGCTGGAGGAGGTGCGCGGCGCGCCGGGCCGGGGCCGCGGTGGGGCCGGGGCCGCTCGGGCTGACGTCGCCTCTGGCCGCCCTCCCCCAGGTGTTCCTGCACTTCTCCAAGGACCAGGGGGAAGAGGAGGACGTCAGGCTGGAGGCAGGAGTGGGGCCAGGCCTCGTGCCACGCCCGCCGCACCCCAAACTCCTCTCGGGGCTCCTCGAGGACCCCGGCGCGGCGGAGACGGTGCTGTGACCCTCCGTCCCGGCCGGGGTTGCTGGGAGCCGCCGGCCCTCAGAGGATACATCACCTTGGAGGAAATAAAGAGACGTGGGGTGAAACTGTGTGTGCGTGTGTGCCAGGATGGGTGTCTGTCCAAACACGGCTCTCCACGCGCATCTGGACACTGGCCCCTGTCCCCTGCGTGTCCCCCCCATGCTCCCCTCCTGACACAGGTGCAATTTTGCAGGGAACACGTGAGAGTCTGGCTGTGGCCACTGGACCCCCCCGCTCTGGGGGCCTCTGGTGGACTGGGGTCTCACGTGCACGTGTGACCTTGTGTAGAGCCTGAACGCTGGTCCCGGGGCCCCGACCACCCACGTGGGTCTGGTGGCCGAGGGCAGTACCTGGAGGGCCTGGTCGTGGAGTGGGCATGAGGTCAAGGCTTGGGAATGTCCTGGGAGATTTGGAGGAGCCCAGAGCGTCCTGACCAGGCCAGAAGTCTGCCAGCCAGCCCTCAGCCCTCAGCCCTCAGCCCTCAGCCCTGAAGCTAGGCTCCAGACCGGTGGGTGGTGGGCGAAGGGTCCCCAGGGGGCTTCTCTGCTGGTCTGTGGCTGGACCCAGGCCTGGAGAGGCAGGCTTGGCACCAGTGATTGTGGTCTGTGCGCCCTGTGCCCTGTAGACCCGCCCCTCCCACCAGAGGTCAGTGGAGTCAGTGTTAGGGTAAAGGGGTTGGGGTTTGGGGGGTGGGGGTGGGACCCTGGACGTGGAGAGAAGAATGGGGGAGGGGAGGAGGAGGCAGGGGCCCCTGCACCTGGCTGAGGCAGGTTTTCAAAGACGCCCTGTCTGCGCTGCTGATTGTGGGAACAGGGCTGGGGACGCTGGCCTCCTGTGCCCTGTGCTGCCCGGGTCGCCAGAGGAGGGAAGACAGGGGGCCTGGTAGCAGGTGTCCATGCCCGGGGTCTGAGCGAGAAGCTCTGGCTTGTCCCGTTTCACGTGCCGGCTTCATGCCGCCTGCGCACGTGTCCGAGTCCCTGCGTGTTCTCGTACACGCGTGTCTGTGTGCTCCCGGTTGCATCCGGGCGTAAGCTGTGTGCCCTCCCCGAGCACCAGGCCACCAGTGCCAGGGCGCAGGCACCCTGGCCGCACATGCGCAGAGTTCCCGAAAGCAGAAGCTAGGACCTGGAACCCCACCTCAAAGCCCACTGCGAGGAGGGGCAGGCGGAGGCCAGGGAGGGTTGGTGGCAGGTCTGCGTCTCTGTCGCTCACTGCCTCCTCGCCTCCGGAGGCCTTTTCCTGTGGGGGGGAGGGCCCGCCAATGAGGGCTGGGCCGGTCACGTGGGCCTGACAGCTGGGGAGGGGGTGGCCAGCGACAATGTGGCCCTGGGGAAGCCGGGACAGAGCACTGCAGCGTCGAGACCCCCAGCCTGCGTGACCCTGGCCCGCCTGTCTCCAGCCACCGGGCCCAGGCCCCACCATGTTCTCCAGGAAGAAACGGGAGCTCATGAAAACCCCTTCCATCTCGAAAAAGAACCGGGCGGGAAGCCCCAGCCCACAGCCCATGGGGGTGAGTGAGCCTCTCTGGGGAGCGCAGAGCGGGCGGGGACCTTGGAGTAACACCCAGGTCGCAGGGGCCCCGGGGCACGCCTTGTGCTGGGGGCCCAGGGCTCGATGCTGGGCCGGCGGCGGGGCACGCGTGCCAGCTACAGCCCCCACCGGGCTGGCCTGCATGGGCCACGCGGGCCGGGCCGGGACCCCGGCGTTCAGCTCACGGTAGGAGCCCTTTGGGTTGACTCCACATCCGTCCGCCTTGACCAGGGCTGGCTGTGGGGCCCAGGGAGTAGGTGGGCGGGTGCCTGGGTCAGGGCGGCACGGGGTCTGGGGCTCCGCAGGGCCGTGGTCCGGGAATCTGGGGGCAGTGGTGCTGTCGGGGTGTGAGAGCCCAAGGGTTAGAGGCGGCAGAGCCCGAAACAGGATCTGTGTGGGTGTAGGGCCTGGTGGGCATCTCTGGGGTCCGAAGAGCCACAACGTTTGGGGACAACCTACAAGGCCTGGGGGTGTCCAAGGGACTTGGGGGTCTGTGGGAATCGGCAGAGGTGTCTTTACCAGGGAGTAGGTGTGTCTGAGGCAGCCGGAGGGCGCTGCGAGGGCTGAGGCCCCCTCCTCACCCTCCCCGCCCCACCAGGAAGTGGGGTGCCCCTCCCCCTCCCCCTCACAGGCCCCACCCATGGCTGTGGTTTGGGCTAAGACGGTTGTTTGTGAAAGAGCTGGGGAAAAGGATGTTGGGTAACAGGTGTGGGCGGGGCAGGGCACCAAATCTCAGCCCTCTGACCTCTGACCCCTGTGGGGTCAGGCTGCAGACCCTCCAGAGCCCCACTGTACTTCTGAGGAAACTGAGGCAGTGCCTGGGCCGGACTACCTGTGTCACCAGCATCCCCGCCCTCCCAGGAGCTGCCCAGGAAAGATGGGGCTGATGTGGTGTCCCTCGGATCCGGCCTGGAGCCACCGAGCGTGGCCTCAAATGCCAAGACCACGGGCACGCTCAAGCGGCCCACCAGCCTGAGCCGCCATGCCAGCGCTGCCGGCTTCCCGCTGTCTGGATCCAGCACCTGGACGCTGGGCCGTGCCCACCGCAGCCCGCTGGCCACGCCCAGCCCCGCCGAGCTGCCCGCCGAGGGGCCAAGCCCCGACGCCGGGGAGGACATCTCCCACCTGTTGGCGGACGTGGGCCGCTTTGCCGAGGGCCTGGAGAAGCTCAAGGAGTGTGTTCTGCACGATGGTGAGAAGCAGGGGGCCCTGGGGCGGAGGGAGTCAGGGAGGCTCATAAGGCGATGGCCCCTGCAGCTAGGGCTCTGAGGGATACGTAGGAGCTGGGTGACCGCTAGGAGAGACAGGCATTGAGGCCGAGGGAATATCGTGTGTACAAGCTCAGAACCTAAAGTGGGGATGCGCTTGGGGGGACGCGTTTCTGGGTGCATAAAGCCTGTGGCGCTGAAGGACCCCAGATGCGATCCTGGGAGGGCAATGGGGGGCCACCGAAACCGTTAGAGCAGGGGCGGGGCGGGGCCATGGCCGGGGGCGGGGCCATGGCCAGGTGGGGGGGTAAGGCAGGGGCCGTGGCTGAGACAGCGGGGCCTGGAGGTGGGCGGAGGTGCCGCTGGGGAGCCTCAGGGAGGACGAGGGGGAGCCGGTGGCCTGTGGAATGGCAGTTCCGTTTTCTCCTTCGTGCGGCGCTGAAGGCCCAGCTTCCTGCCGAGTTATTTTCATCCGCTTCCTGTTTGTCCCTGGCACCTCGTGCACAGCCCGCGGCCCTGCCCGCTCCTCCCAGAAACTGCAGTGGCAGGACCCTGCCAAGCGCTCTGACTGGCTCCCCTGGGCGCCTGCTTTACAGATGAGGAAACTGAGGCCCCTGCAGGGGCCCCGAGCCCCGGCTCTTCCAGCCAAGGAGGGGCCGGGGCTGGGCTCTGACTTTCCTGGCGGCAGAGGCCTGGCCCCTGCTGGTCGGGAGGTGGGAGCCCCCCAGGGTTATCTGGTCCAGGCGGGGGCCAGAGCCGTTTCCTGGGGAAACTCTCTAATCTCAGTTCCTGGTTCCTCTCGGATCCCGATCCCCGCCATTCCTTGGAGGCCAGGCCTAGGCTGCGCCCCTCGGGAGGCTGGGCCAGGGCAGGGGCGCCCTTCTCCCGCTCTGGGCACCTGCGAGAGAGGATGTGGGTTGAGTCTGGGCTCCTCCCCTGCTGGGCCTCCACCTCTGAGGTCAGGTGTCTCTTCTGTGAAATGGGGCCACGATGGGGCCCGTGGGGTAGCTGGCGGGGGTCAGATGTCCTCGGCATATTGTGACGGTTGTGAGGACAGTAAGACCCACGCTGTGTGGAGCCCCACATGAGGGGACAGTGCAGGGTCCCCCGGCCCGGCTGGCAGCAAGTTCCGGCACCTGGGCTTTGAGGGGCAGGTGCGGGCGCATGGAAAGGCCTTCCGGGGTAGGGGCGTGCCCGTCCCCCCGCCCCCCTCCCCCCGGCCATGGCCAGGCTTCTGGAAGCTCCTTCCCTCCTTAGGTGGCCGTAAGCAGCAGGCGTGTGCTTGGGTGTGAGGGCCTGGGGTGGACCTCAGGCAGCTGGCTGGGGGCTCCCCGGAGGTGGCTCTCAGTGGGGTCCTCAGCGCCCCAAGGCTGCACTCGCGTCTTGAACATCGTCTAGCAGGCTTGGAGTGGGGGGCGGGCCGGGAGGCGAGGCTGCAGTCGGGCCTGTGGCTTCACAGTGTGTGTCTTGCTCACGTGGTGTTGTCGTGCACACCGCTAATGAAGATGGTGGGGGCGGGGGGGGGCTGGCTGGCTCCGGCCGCGGGGTGTGTGACTTTTCTTTTTTTCAATGTTTATTTATTTTTGAGAGAGAGAGTGTAAGTGGGGAAGGGTTAGAGAGAGAAGAGACACAGACTCCAATGTAGGCCTGATGTGGGGCTTGAACCCATGCACCATGAGATCCTGACCGAGCTGGAGGCTGATGCTTAACCAGCTGAGCCCCCAGGTGCCCCGGGATAACTTAAAAATCTTAAAAAAAAAAAAAAAGACTTTATGGAGAACACTTAAGGACACATTTCAAGACACAGATCTGACCTTGACCCTGCTTTTTGCTCTAGCACCTTCTCTGGCTCCCCATTGCCCTTGAGACAAGGCCATGAAGGGTCCTCCTGTCTGGAGTTCTCATACCTGCAGAGCTAGTGGACACAGAAAACCTTCATCATGCTGAAGAATGGGCCCCCCTCTCTGTGCCTCAGTTTCCTCATGTGCAGAATAGGGATGATGGCCGCGCCTGCCCCCGGGGGGCCTCCAGGAGAGTGCCTCACGGCAGGGGGCAGCGCAGGTCTAGAGCTGGATGGAACCTTGAGCAGCCTTGAGAGCTTGTGGCAGGAAGGGGCCTGGTGGGCTGCGTGGAGGAGGGGGCACCAGGCCTGCAAGAGCTTGGTCTCTGGAAGGATGTGAAGAGAATGTCTGAGAAGGGACTGACTAGACCACAGTCTGGCCTTCGTGGGCCTGGCCCGCAGCCCAGAGGGGGCTGTGCCTCGCCTGAGGCCCCACTGTGAGCTCTCCCCACACACCTCTGCCGCAGTCTCCCCACCCAGGGCCAGGGGCCCCGCGGAGGAGGCTGGCGGCGCCCGCTCGCTGCTCACTCCCGCTGTGCCCGCAGAGCTCCTGGAGGCGCGCCGGCCGCTGGCCCACGAGCGCCTGGGCGAGGCCCTCCGCGTGATGCGCCAGGTCATCTCCAAGTACCCGCTGCTCAACACCGTGGAGACGCTCACTGCCGCGGGCACCCTCATCGCCAGGATCAGAGGTCAGCCGGCCGGGGCAGGGTAGCGAGGGCCCTAGCGGCTCCAGGGAGGGCTGCCTGGAGGAGGCGACGTTCGAAGTGGGTTGTGAAGGGCGCACAGCAGTTTGACAGGCACAGCGGCCTTCCTGCTCCCCCTGGCCGGAGGGCCCCCTTCAGGTGGCTGCGGGCAGGGTGGTCACCTGCAAGAGTGGGCCAGCGCCTCGTCCTTGCCTCTGCCCGCCAGCCTTCCATTACGAGAGCAACAGCGAATCTGACAAGCAGGAGTTCGAGAAGGCCCTGGAGACCATCGCCGTCTCCTTCAGCAGCACGTGAGCGCCTGGGGCCGCTGGGTGAGGCCGGGAGCGAGGGGCGCCTCCCGGTGCTCACCCTGCCCTGCCCTGCCTGCCCCGCAGCGTATCCGAGTTCCTCATGGGGGAAGTGGACAGCACCACGCTCCTGTGGGTGCCCCCTGGGGACCCCAGCCAGGTGAGCAGGGTAGGGGTGAGTCACTCCCGTGTCCTGCGTGGCCTTCCGGGCCCTCTGTCCGGGGGGCCGCTCACCCGTGTCCCCCGCCCGCACAGACCATGGAGAGCCTGTGTGCGCAGGGGAGCGAGGGCTCTGCGCCCAGCGCCGAGGACTGTGACGGTGAGACGGGCCGGCCAGCGCGGCAGGCGGGGCGGGCGGCGGGAGGGGGGCGGCGGGCCGGGCTGAGCAGGTGCCCTGCAGGCGGCCTGTCCCCCGAGGAGGTGGACGTGCTGCTGCAGCGCTGCGAGGGCGGCGTCGACGCCGCGCTGCTGTACGCCAAGAACATGGCCAAGTACATGAAGGACCTCATTGGCTACCTGGAGAAGCGGACGGTGCTGGGTAAGGGCGGCCTGGGGCGGGGCTCTGCCAGGATGGCGCCGACCCCGCGGCCCCCCGAGCCCCACCCTCACACCGCTCCCGCCCACAGAGATGGACTTTGCCAAAGGCCTGCAGAAGATCGTGCACAGCTGCAGACAGAGTGTCATGCAGGAGGTGGGGGCCCCGGGGCTGGGGCTGGAAGAAGGGCTGGAGGTAAGGGGTCTCCCGCCTGCCCGGCTCCCCGAGCCCCTCAGTGACCTCCGCCCCCGCCCCGCAGCCGCACATGCCCCTCCTGTCCATCTACTCCCTGGCCCTGGAGCAGGAGCTGGAGTTCGGCCACAACACGGTGCAGGCGATGGGCACGCTGCAGAACCAGACCTTCATCCAGGTGGGCCGGGCGGGCGGCCGGGCGGGGTGGGGTGTGCCGGGGACCCGCTTGCTCACAGCCTGTGCCCCCCCAGCCCCTGAGCCTGAGGCGGCTGGAGCATGAGAAGCGCAGGAAGGAGATTAAGGAGTTGTGGCACCGCGCCCAGAGGAAGCTGGTAGGCCGGTGGGGGTGGTGTGGGGGCAGGGGCTGGCGCTGTGCCCGCAGGAAGGTGGCCGTGGCGCCCCAAGGGGGCGTGGGCTGCCTGGGAGAGCCCCCGGGGGCCACCGCAGCAGGACACGCGCAGCCAAAGCGGGTCTGGTGCGAGGGTCCGTGCTTCCCCGCTCTGGCAGCAGGGCCTTGGGCGACCCCCCGCCCCTGCCTTCCAACAAGAGCCCCTCCCTTCTGTCCACTCGCTGGTGCAGCCGTTTGTACCCCCTCCATGGCCATAGGCCGGGGCGCCTCTGTCTGGAGGGGTGGGGGCACCCCTGGACCCAGGAGCTCAGCTGCGGAGCTGCTAGACCTGGTCCCTCGCTCCCGCGGGACCCCCGCCCTCGGCGGGCCGGCTCGTCTCTCCCGGGAGCGGGCGCCCGAGCAGGATGGCTGGGGAAGGGTGTCGGCGCACCAGCCTCTCCTGAGCTCCCGCTGCTTCCTCCTCGAAACCGTCGTTTCCTGTCCTTTGCTCATTTTGGACTGGATGATGGCTTCTTATTGACTTGCCAGAGCTCTTGACATATTAGAGAACTCAGTCCTTGCTGATGTGAGCTACAGACTACCTCTCCAACCCTGGTTTGTTGTCTTACTGTCCTGATTTTTGACTCCGCCTTTGGCCTGTTTTGCCGGGTAGAAGCCTGTGAGTGTCAGTGGTCGTGTTTTCTTGTATGGTGTCTGGGTTTGCTTGCTAGGTTCAAGGCCTTCCCACACCGAGATGATTTTCAGACCCTCTCCGTGCTTCCCCTGGTATTTGTAGAACCCGTTTCTGTACCCCTTAAGCCTCTGCAGGTGTAGGCTGTGAGGTGTGGCCCCCAGAAGGCACACCGGGCTTCTGACCAAGTCTGAGGGTGCCTGGCTTCCTGCCGGGGCCGCCTCACACCTCTCCCATGTCAGAGGGGAAGTGAGAGACGGAAGCAGGGCCACCGCGGGGGCGGGGGGAGGGGGGGGGAGGCCTCGTGGATCACGGAGCTCGAGTCCCAGCTGCGGGGGCTGTAATGTGGGCACACGGACGCCCGCTCCTCCCAGGGGCTGCAGGCAGGCGTCCCCTCCTGGGCAGGCCCTCTGTCTGTCCCGTAGGGCTGTGGGCACGAGATGTGTGGGTGGCTGACGGGGTGCTTGGGGAGAGGGGCCGGGACACAGGGCCCAGCTGGAGCCCGGCTCTGGACTGGCGGCCTCACCCCCTGCCTGCAGCAAGAGGCTGAGTCCAACCTTCGCAAGGCCAAGCAGGGCTACGCGCAGCGCTGTGAGGACCATGGCAAGGCCCGCTTCCTGGCGGCCAAGGCCGAGGAGGAGCAGGCCGGCACGGGGCCTGGGGCCACGGCCTCCAAGACCCTGGACAAGCGGCGGCGGCTGGAGGAGGAGGCCAAGAACAAGGTGAGCGCGGACCAGGGAGGGCGCTGGCGGCAGCACGCGGCTGCCCGTCCCTGCACCAGCCCCGGCCGCGCATCCCGCTCTGCCGCCCGGTTCCGAGGCCGGCTGGCGACGTCCTGGGGGCTCCCCCTGCCCCCGTGCAGGCGGAGGAGGCCATGGCCACCTACCGAACGTGTGTGGCCGACGCCAAGACGCAGAAGCAGGAGCTGGAGGACACCAAGGTGACGGTGCTGCGGCAGATCCAGGAGGTCGTCCGGCAGAGCGACCAGACCATCAAGTCGGTGCGGGCCGCGCTCTGGCCGCGGGGGGTGGGGCCGGGCGCCCGGGCCGGGCTCCCCTGTGGCTCACGGCCCGCCGCCCGCAGGCCACCATCTCCTACTACCAGCTGATGCACATGCAGACGGCGCCGCTGCCCGTGCACTTCCAGATGCTGTGCGAGAGCAGCAAGCTGTATGACCCGGGGCAGCAGTACGCCTCGCACGTGCGCCGGCTGCAGCGCGGCGAGGAGCCCGACGTGCGCTACGACTTCGAGCCCCACGTCTCCACCAACACCTGGTACGGCCGGGGCGCGGCCCCCCGGGCGGGCCCCCCCTGCAGTGCGTCTGTGACCCCGTCCTGCCCCCTCCTCCAGGTCCCCGGTTATGCGCACCCGGAAGGGGAGCTTCAGCGGCGGCGAGGCGGTGGGGACAGAGGCCACCGGCAGCCCCGAGGACGAAGGTGGGACCACCGAGGAGCTGCCGGCCAAGGACCGCAGGGGTGAGTGCCAGGCGGGGGCGCGGGGGGAGTGCGGCCTCCCACGGCCCCTCAGCCCTCACCTCAGCCTCCTACTGCAGGTGGGCGTGGACACCAGGTGCACAAGTCATGGCCGACCACGACCTCAGACTCCGACAGCAGCCTGGACCCCGGCCCCGGCTCAGGTGAAGGGGCCCGCCTGCCTGGCGGCTGGGGGCAGCCTGGGCGATGGGCCGGCCGCCCGTGACCCTCTGGGACCCTCGCGGCCCGGGGCGCCTGACGCCTGTCTCCTGCTCAGGGGACTTCAAGAAGCTGGAGCGGATGTCGTCCAGCGGCACCATGTCGTCCAGCGAGGAGCTGGTGGACCAGGACAGCGGCGCGGGGGCGCCGGCCTTCGAGCAGGGTGAGGGCCCTGGGCCGGGCGTCAGGGGAGGGGCTGGCCCCGCCCCGCCGCAGAGAGGCTGACGGCTGGCCCCGCCCCGCAGCCGACCTCAACGGCATGTCCTCGGAGCTGCCGGTGGCCGTGGCCGGCAGGCCCTTCCGCCACGTGGGGCTGTCCAAGGCGGCGCGAACGCACCGGCTGCGGAAGCTGCGCGCGCCGGCCAAGTGCAGGGAGTGCAACAGCTACGTCTACTTCCAGGGCGCCGAGTGCGAGGAGGTGGGTGGGGCCCGGGGACGGCCAGGTGGGTGGGGCCAGGGCGCCGAGTGCGAGGAGGTGGGTGGGGCTCGCGTGGGACGTGGAGCGTCCGGGGCCGAGCGCACCAGCCGGCAAAGGCCCGGAGGCAGGACAGCGCGGTGGCAGGAAGGGGCTGGGGTGGCAGGCATGGGCACACACCCCAGGTGAGGCAACAGAGTGAGCCAGGAGCGATCAGGCTTCTGGAAATGGCTCGAGGGGGTGAGGGTCGGGAGGGCGCTGGGGGCCGGGGGCCCCTCACACGGGGCTCCCCCGCAGTGCTGCCTGGCCTGCCACAAGAAATGTCTGGAGACACTGGCCATCCAGTGCGGCCACAAGAGGCTCCAGGGCCGCCTGCAGCTCTTCGGCCAGGACTTCTGCCAGGCGGCCCGCAGCGCGCCCGACGGCGTGCCCTTCATCGTCAAGAAGTGCATCTGTGAGATCGAGCAGCGGGCGCTGCACACCAAGGTGACCGGCCCCGGGCGGCGGCGGGGCTCCGTCCCGGGGGGGGGGGGGGGGGGGGGGGGGGGGGGGCCGTGCTGACCGTGGCCCCCACAGGGCATCTACCGCGTCAATGGGGTGAAGACGCGCGTGGAGAAGCTGTGCCAGGCCTTCGAGACCGGCAAGGAGCTGGTGGAGCTGTCCCAGGCCTCGCCCCACGACATCAGCAACGTCCTCAAACTCTACCTGCGTCAGGTGGGCCGGTGCCCGCCGAGCCGGGCCAGGGGTGGGGCGGGGGCGGGGCCGCCGGGCCAGGGACCCCTGACGCCACCCCACCGCGTACCCCGCAGCTGCCCGAGCCGCTCATCTCCTTCCGCCTCTACCACGCGCTGGTGGGGCTGGCCAAGGACAGTCTGAAGGCAGAGGCTGAGGCCAAGGCAGCGGCCCGGGGCCGGCCCGACGCTGCGGAGAGCGAGGCTGCGGCCGTGGCCATGGCGGGCCGGCTGCGGGAGCTCCTGCAGGACCTGCCACCTGAGAACAGAGCCACGCTCCAGTACCTGCTGCGGCACCTGCGCAGGTGAGGGGAGGGCTGGCCCGGCTGGGGGCGGGGCCCACGAGGGCCATCCTCACCTGCGCCCGGTGAACCCCCAGGATTGTGGAGGTGGAGCAGGACAACAAGATGACTCCAGGGAACCTGGGCATTGTGTTTGGACCCACGCTGCTGCGTCCGAGGCCCACTGAGGCCACTGTGTCCCTCTCCTCCCTGGTGGACTACCCCCACCAGGCCCGCATCGTGGAGACCCTCATCGCCCACTACGGCCTGGTGTTTGAGGAGGAGCCTGAGGAGGTGCCTGGGGGGCAGGTGAGGGGGGTGGCGGACCGCAGGGCTGCCAGCTCTGCACAGGGGCGTGGGCGGGGCTCTGTGAGTGCCCTGGGGCCCACCAGACGCATAAGGACTGGACCTGCTTGCTTTGAGCAGGGTGGTCAGAAGAGGCCTTGAAGGCATCTTTTAAGCAAAGAACCAATAAAGGGCTCAACCCTTGGGGGAGAACCACTGCTCGTGCAAAGGTCCTGTGGCCGCACCTCTTCCATTAGCCTCTGGAGCCCACCTCAGAGCTCACGTTTGGCCTGACCCTGCCTGTCTCCCATCTCTGTGCTGCCTACGGCACGTCCTCACATGCTGCCCAGCTGGGTCCCACCTGCCGCCTCACCTGGCTGCTGGGTTTTAATCTTGGGCCCCCAGTCTCCTGTCAGCTGTGTGCTTGCATGCCCAGTCCCCGTGGAAGGCCCTCCTCCCCGGTGTGTGTGTTCGGGGGTGGCAGGACATGCCGGTGTCCCCACGGGGCCTTAGTGCTGCTGGCTGCGGCCTCCTGCCCCAGGTGGGCGAGCTGCGCCTGCCTGAGGCACAGGCCAGGGTGGCATCAGGCCACCTGCTGCCCTGGGTGTTGATGAGGAGCAAAGCCGGAGAGGGGTCAGGATCCCGACCCCCAGCTGACCAAATTCTGCCACCTGCAGGACGCAGACGACCAGCGGGGCGAGGACGGGGTGCAGGCTCCGTGCCCGGAGGTGGGCGGGGGGGCTGTCCCCCCGCTGCAGGAAGAGGCTGTGGACGGGGGTCCAGGTGAGCGGGGCAGCCGGGTGTCCCCTGGTGGATGGCACGGTGTCAGAGGCCACATTGTGGGCTTGGAGGCCGCACACCCCATGGGCAGGGGTGTCTTGTTTGCCAACTGTTAATTTGTTGCAAACAGCAGCCGAGACGCCTTTCTGAGGAGTTCCACAGACACAGGAGCAGGTGCCCCGAACACAGCAGGAGCCCGGGGTGGGGGGGCGGGCCTGGGAGGGACAGAGGGTCAGGCGGCAGGCCCCAGGCCCCTCCCGGTCACAGCACATCTCTCTCGTTTCTCCCCCACCCCATCTTTTTGGACCTTGCAGAATCCCAAGTGGCCTCCAACGACTCTGACTCCGAGGCGGAGGAGAACTTGGAGCTGCTGTCCCCGGCGGGCAGGGACGCGGCCCGCCTCAGCTTCCTGGAGAAGCAGGGCAGCTGCAGCGGCGGCGAGGGGCAGCTGGGGGC
This sequence comes from Helogale parvula, assembly GCA_004023845.1. Lineage (NCBI taxonomy): Eukaryota > Metazoa > Chordata > Mammalia > Carnivora > Herpestidae > Helogale > Helogale parvula. Next base: position 13,482 of record PJEM01015661.1, read on the forward strand.
CGGGGAGGGCCCAGACCCCCAGCTTCCTGAGTTCGACACCAACCAGTGCAACAGCGTGGCCGCGGTCGAGCTGCCTGGCCCGGGGCTCCAGGGCGGGGAGGGGACGGCGGGCACCGGCCTCGAGAGGCAGCCAGAGCTTGTGTAGCTGGGGCACTGGGGACACCGGTCGGTGGCTGAGGGCCAAGTGTCGGAGTTCTGGCTCCTGTCCCTGCGGGTGTCCGGTCACCGTGAGGCCACTTCCTTCAAGCCCACGGGGAGGGCACTGCCGGCTGCCTTCTCCTGGAGCTTCCGGGGCTCCGGGTGCCGTGCGCCCTGGCAGCCCGACCCAGCCCAGCTGGGAGGGCCTGCTCTCCGGTCGTCTGGGACCTCGTGCTCACACAAGCCACGGGTCTGCCTTGGCCTCTCGTCGCTGGGCCGCCACAGAAAGCCACTCTGGAAGCCAGGCGGCAGGGCCAGGCGGCAGGGCCATGCCCTTGCTTCCCCGGAGTCGAGGCGCGCGGGGTGGAGGCGCGCGGGGAGGTCCGCCTTGGGCACGATGCAGGTCTTTCACGTGCACATTTATTCTGCTTAAAATAAAGTTTTCAATCTGAGCCGATCTTCTTTGGCGGTGGCTGGCTGGGGACGGGAACACGGGGGGGCCTTGGCGTCTCCTCAGTTCCGTGCTGGACACGACCGTGAGCCCGGCCGAGGCCGGCCGTGCAGACACAGACCCCAAGCAGCCACGTCGCAGAACTTCTGGCCCCGCGCCGGTTGGCAGCACCTTCCAGAGGACGGACAC
>PJEM01015661.1:14359-29194 GCA_004023845.1 Helogale parvula
GGGGGGGGGGGGGGGGGGGGGGGGGCCTTCCTCCTCAGACAGAGCGGCCCAGACCCTGCAGCCAGGCCTGGAAAGCGGCAGGGGTGCCCGTCAGGACGTTCTGCAACAGCAACCTGGCCCTCCCCCCACAGCTAAGAAAGATCCGGAAAAGGAGATGACCGAGCCGGCAGACAGCCCAATGCCGAGGCTCGCCACCCGCTGGCTGCGGCCACCTCGGGCCCGCGTCCGCAGAGCGGAACCCAGCAGGGGCCACCGGGCCCAGAGCCGGAAACACACGCTGTCTGGCTCTTCACGGAAGCAACGCAGCCAGTAACACTTTAATGTGGTCAGAGAAGGGGCGCCCGGGGGGGGGGGTGTCGGTTAGACACCGATTTCAGGTCAGGTCACGGGAGCAAGCCCCGCATGGCCCTGTGCGCCCACAGCCTGGAGCCTGCTTGGGACTCCCGCTCTCCTCTGCCCCTCCCAGCTCGCGGGCTCTCTCTCAGAGAAGCCAACAAACAAAAAATTAAAAGCCATTTAACTGGATTTGATGTGCAGCCAGACGGCAGTTTTCTACTAACGAGCGCTGATCAAACCGCAAGGGTCCTGAAGAGCATCCTGAGTCCGGCCAGGCTTGTAACCAAAGGGCTAGGACACTGTTGACGACAGGCCTGGTAACACTGGTTCGGGGCATCAGGCCAGGCTTGACCCAGGCTCACGGCAGGTCACGGGGGCCCGAGGCCACGTGAATGGCGGGCCCCCCTTCTCAGTCCACCTGTATCCAAGGAGGGGCCCCTCTTCCGCAAGGCCTGGGGCCAGTGTCCGAGCAGCAGCCAGCCTCAGCCGTCCTGGGGACCTGGGACAGGCACAGGCAGGACCGGGTCCCCAATAAACAGGGATGAATTCTCGAAGGAATGCCAGGTGCTGCTGGCAGGGTGGCACGGAGGTTGAGATAACAAAACCCCTTCCACAAAAATGACAGGGACGCGCGTGGCCTCCTGGCCAGGAACTCTCACGACCCGTTCAGAGTCCTTCCTGGGAGATGGGGCAGGTGTGCACCCAGCTTCAGGGACAAAGCAAACTCAACCAAAAGCAAAAGGAGTTTTTACATATTCTTTTCAAGTTCATTTATTTTGAGAGAGAACGGGCATGAGCAGGGGAGGGGCAGACCAAGAGAGAATCCCACCGCACAGCACGGAGCCTGACGCGGGGCTCAAACTCACCAACGTGAGCTCGTGACCTGAGCCGAAACCTAGAGTCGGACGGACTGAGCCCCCGGGTGCCCATCCCCGTATGACGTCCGCATTCAACAACAGCCAAGCGTCCCGTCAACTCCAGGCGCACAACCAGTGACCCTTGTCAGCTGCACCTCGGTAATTAGCTACGGTCACAGGAAAGTAAGCGTACGAAGTTTTTATAAGCAGGAAAACAAAACACAAAACCCCACTGCGAGGGGGAAAAACACAGTAAGTGAGGGTTTTGTGTTTTTTTTACTGTGGTTAAAATACACAGAATACGCATCTTTTCCAAGCGCACAGCTCAGCGGCCTCAAGCGTACGCAGCCGTGCGGCCGCCCCCACCGTCTGTCTCCAGAACCTTCCATCTCCCCAGACTGAGACTCTGTCCCCGTGAAGCAGACCCCCCGCCCCAGCCCGGGGTCTCACTGTCTACTGTCTCTGGGGACCCCTGTGGGCGGGGCCACGCAGGACGCGTCCTTCTGTGTCTGGCTTACTTTGATAACACACGTGCGTCAGACATGCTGCAAAGCTGTCGACTTGGAAAACTAGGCTGAGCCACAGACAAGGGGACCTTGAAACAGACCCACGTCTACCGGCAAATTCAGACTGGCGATCCCAGCGCCAGGGACCCATCAGATATTCAAAGTGTGGAGAGCATCCTCTGTCCCGGGGAGAAAAAGTACATCCCTGAGTCACACAAACCCCAGGAGCAAATCCCAGAAGTCAAGGCCACGTGCAAACATACCAAGGGTATGAACAGATTTTTACAAAATAAAAAATGTAAAAAGGGTTTGCAAACCGCGCCCCTGGTGAGGGGCCTGCGCGCGTAGGCGGAGGAACCACCCCTGCGCCCGCGGTCTGGTGAGACGGGCAGACGGCCCGCCGCCGCCATCGCTGGCGAAGGATCTGAACAGACCTCCTTCCAAAGAGGACGTGCAAGTGGCCGAGGAGCCCACGTCACCGCTCAGTGTGGCTGGGCGTCAGGGAAGAGGAGCCACGACGGTGCTGAGGAGCACCCCCGCCCCCGCCCCCAGCAGGACGGCCACAGTGCCCCCCGCCCGGCGGTCTCTCCAACGGGCAACCGGCCTCCACACAGCCCAGCAGTTCTATTCCCAGATACACACCCAGGAAAAGCGGGAACGCGCATCCACACGAAACTCCTACGTGCACACCCACAGCACCGTCACCCGGAGCTGCCCGAACGGGGAAGAACCCGCCGTCCCCTGGCGGATAAACGGACACACGCAGCGTGTCCCCCGCGCGCGCCCCTCAGCCGCGAGCAGGGGCGAGGCGCTCGCAGCCCCGAGGACGGTCCCCGAACACACGGTGCCCCGGGAGGGAGCCAGACCGGGGAGGCCACGTGGGGAGTGAGTGCACGGACGGGAGGGGGCTCGTGGATGTGGGGGGCCTGGGGAGGGGCGATGTCTGGGGACGGGGATGGGGTCCCCTCTGGGGGACAAGTTCTAACACGGACGACGCCAAAAGCCACCAAACGTGCGCTGAGAAAGGGTGATTTGCGTGGCACAAAGTTCTATCCCGATAAGGCAGTTATCACAACAAAAAGAAAGGCAAACCCGGGAGGCCACTGGGTAATCCGACTGCACCGTCCCTGCAGACTCGGGGCGGGGACAGCCACCCTCGGGGAGCAGGAGTCACAGAGCAACAGGGGGCGACCGGGTCCCCCTCCCCCCGTGGGGCCTGGGGTCTAGAGCCTCGAGCGAGGCCACTCATCGCAAGCCGGTCACTCTGCCTTTGTCACACAGACCAACTTATTTACTCAAATACCTTTAATTTTTAAAAAACAGCCGGCAGGAAGTAGCAACAGCAGGCCCGGGACAGCACGGTGCTGGGGACCGGAGCCTTCCCCCGGGGCTGCAGCCTGTCACCGGGCGCCCGATGGCCTCCCTGCGGCCTCCCGGTCCCTCCAGAGGTGCCCTCGCGCGGGGTCCGGGTGTGTCAAGCAGCAGCAGCGAGGCTGGGGGGGCCGCGGCCTGGGTGAGGGCCTCCACAGGAAGGCCGAGTGGGCGCCAGTCTATCGTCAGAGCCGAGACCAGCCTGGGCCGCTGCCTCCCAGCAGGGGGACCTGCGGAGTGGGGAGAAGGGGCTCTCAGCGCACAGCCCGGCGGCGGGGGCCCTCCCCGCACAGCACCCCCGCGGTACCGACTCACCCGGGAGCGGGGCGGCTACTGCACCAGCCGGTAGGTGATGTACCTGCCCGCGGTCTCGCTGGGCCGGATGATCTTCACCACCTGTGCAGGAGTGGAGACCGGGGCGGGGGGCACCGGCTGAGGACACGCGGGGCTCACGGCCCACCCCAGGCCCGGGGCAGGGCGAGGAGTGGGGTGGGGGGGGTGGGGGGGCTCCTCACCTGCCCCCGCTTTATCCCGAAGTAGCGGGCCACCGGGTCTCCGGCCTGGATCCTGGGCAGCTGGTTTTCTCGGAGTTTACTGAGCAGCTCAGTCAGGGAAAGAGCCAGGCTCCGCTGACGGGGGGTGGGGCTGACTGGGGTGCGGGGGTCCCGGGGAGGGGCCAAAAGGATACTACCGGGCCAGCAGCTCGGTCACCTCCTCCTTGGTCATGACGACGTGCTCCGGGACCAGCTGCCGAGAGGAGAAGCTGGGTTTCCGTGGGTGCGACAGGCCCCCTGGCTTCCAGCTTCTCAGGCCAAGCAGGCCTGGGGATCTGCATTCCTGGCGCATCCCCAGGTGCTGCTGCTCCCCAGGACCGCACTTGGGGATCCCCGCCTGACTTCCCCCCCTGGAGCAGCCTTCCACAAAGTGGGAGCCCCCAGCCCCCGGAATCACCTCCCTACTCTCGGGCAAGCGCCACAGCTTTGCCACCACCGCCCCCGCCCGCGGGGCTCGGCGCTGCCTTTCCAGCCTCCCTCCGTCCCTCGCAGGGTCCCGAGGCCCCTACCTCGTGCTCCGTGATGTTGATGAGCAGCTCCTGCTGCAGAAACTGCTCCAGGATGTACTTGGGGGCCATGTCGACCAGGGACTGGAAGAGAGGCCGACCCTCAGGCACAGCCAGGGCCAAGGCCACCCTGCCGGCTTCCCCCCTGGAGGCAGGCGCAGGGCCTTTGCTTTCACACCCCGGTCAACTGTCAAGTGTCATGGTTTGGGGAACCCCGCCGCCGGGTGGCTGGGCTCTCTCCGAGCAAGGGCCGGCCCGCCCGCCATGCTCCTGGTGTCGTGGGGACAAACGCGGGCGCCTCCCGCGCTTCCCTCTGACAATGCGCTCCCTGGGCTCGTCCCCGAGCCCATGTGGCGGGGAGTGCCCCGCAGCCCCCAGCACAGGAACGAGGGTGCTCAGTGGTCCTCCATCCCTGACACGGGCCTCCACTCAGACCCGCCCAGCCACCGACGGGACACCGACTGCCCTCCCCGCTTTTGGGACTGCCACCCCTCAGACCCCAGTCCCCTGGAGCCCCACGGGGATGGCTGAAGCCCACAGGCCCGAGAGACACTGTGGCAGGAAGGGAGGCGGGGCACACAGGCGCAAGGCAGAACGGGGGGCAGGCGGGCTCAGCGCCTGGGGGGCCCCACGCCCACCTGCTTGGCAGAGGGAGTCATGCCCTGCTGCACCACGATGAGGGCGCGGGTGATGTTCTCCTCCTGCATCCGCTGGCAGTACACCTTGATGGTCTTGATGCCCACCTTGGGCTCCTCTGGGGACAGAACACACGGAGGTCTGCACTTCCAGGACCCCTCATGCCCATTGGGCACGGTCACTCACCCTCTCGGGTACCCGGATGCCAGGTCTACTTTGCCAAGGCATCTCCGTGCCACTCTGGAACGGCCCCTTCTCTCTGGGCCTCAGTTTCCCCATATACACAAGAGCCAGACTGCTGGTCCCCATAACAGGAAGCTGGCCACCTCCACGTCATCTGGGGAGCTGAAAGGTGCCCTGCACCCCGGACTTCCTGGAAGGAGGCTCTGGGAGTCAGGTGGTCCAGTGCCTCAGCGGTTTCTGGGTGTGGGAGCCCCGGATCAACCTAGGAGAGCCCGAGGCCCCACCACGGACACCACCTCCTGTCCCTGCATTGCCAGTGGGGCGCCAGCGCTCGCTCCAGCACGCAGCCCAGAGCCCGGCCGTGCAGGACTGCTGGACCCTGGGGGCCCAGCAGACGGGCAGCACCTGAGTGCCGGATGCCAGGACCCGAGAGGGGCTCCTGGCCAGGCCTCTGCTTGCCATCTCGTCCTGGAGTCCTCTTCAGACTCTCACTCAACTGGCGGGTAGCATCACAGGCTGAGTTGTGTCCCCCCAAACCTTTGCATTAGACTCCTAACCCCCAGTGCCTCGAATACGACTGCCTTTGGGAACAAAGCTAAATTCACACAAGGCCATCAGGGTAGACCTCAATCCAAGGCCACTACTGTCCTAAGACACGAAGAAAGAGACACAGAGAAATAGTCGTGTGAGGACGCAGGGAGGAGGCGGCCACCCACAGGCCAGGGGACGCCCCGGAGACCAGCAGCAGTGCCGATACCCTGGTCTCAGACTTCCTGCCTCTGGGACTGGGAAGGGAGTGATCGATGACGCTCAGGCCGCCAGGTCGGTGGTGCTCTGGGGACTAACACGGCAGGAACCCCGGCCCCGACCCGTGGCCCAGGGGAGGACCCGGATGCCCCCATTCTCAGGAGGCTGAGACAGCGCCCCCGGGATGCATGCGGTTAGGCACTGATGCCTCCAGTAAACACGCCTCAGGCACGGCGACGCTTTTTGTAAAAGCACCACAGGGGTCCATTCTGCAAACGTCTGCCACCCCCTTGATTCCAGGCAGGGGGCTGGGCCCCCAAGGTGTGCGCCCCACAACACGGCCTCCCAACCCTCATGGGCCTTAGAGGCGGGCCGCCTCAGCAGAGCAGTGCTACGACAAGGGGACACGGGGGGACCTGGCCACCCTCAGTGGGCTCTTTGTTGAGCCTGGAAGAGAAGGCACCTGAGCTCGGTGAGGGGCACGGACAGGGCCCGGGACTGGGCCAGAACCCTGCAGCAGCACAGGAGGGGGCCGCAGGGAACGGAGGTTTGGAGACTGGAGGCTGGGCTGATGGGCGGGGGCCCAGCGGGTAGGCCTGTGACAGTCTTGCTGGAGACAAAGTTGAGAAAGAAAAAGCAGGGAAGGGCCTCAAGGAGAGGGGAGCTGGAAAAAGCGCTCAGAGATGTCACAGATCAATGGCGTCGTCGGCAGTGAAAGTGGCGGGGGGCGGGGTGCTTTCCTCTCAGACCGACCAGGGTCAGTGTAGACACTGACCGCACAGCACGCGGCCGCTGCCTTGTGACCCCTGAGCAGGCCCCAGGCGGCTCTCCCGGAGCCGCGAGCCCAGGACGAGCCACCAAGGACCAGCAGGCCCTCACCTGGGAAGAAGACGAACATCTGGTCAGTGGGGTCGTCGTTGTGGGCCACCAGCACCGTGAGGTCCGTGCGCCGCGGCCGCCCTTCGCTCGGCTTGTCCCCAAACTGGGCCTTGAACTCCTCCAGCGTCTGGTCCAGCTCATCCTGGGTCACCAGGTAGCCACGGTCATGGCACAGCTGCAGACGACAGGGCGTTTGGGGGCCTGATGCAACAGGGGCAAGTGGGGACAAAGACCAGGACGCACCCCAAGAGAGCCCCCGCACTCCTCCAGATAACCAGCTGCCACACGCGTGTTGTCACCTTATCCTGAGTCTCGGGGACAGGCTGTGACCGGGAAGCGGTGGCAGAACTATGTCCCTGGCGTCTGGGTGGAAGGGACCCCGCTGGGCTGGCCAGGGCTCTTCGAGCGGGTCAAGAGGACCCAGCCAGAGAGAGTGCAGCTCGGAGCTGCTCCCAGCCTTGCGCCCGCCCCCTCTCCTCCATGAGACCCCAGGCCGGACTGTCCCTCCAGAGCCGGTGGGGGCCCCGCCTTAGAGCAACTCTGCAGAGCGCTGAGTCTGGGCAGGGCTGCGGCCAGGCCTGGGGGCGCACTGGTCCCGCCCGGCAGCAGACCCGGGGCGCGCCGCGAACGCTCAGCCAGCCTGCTGGGATCAGTCGTCCCGAAGGCGGAGGCTGAGGCCGCGAAGGAGCCGCCGGGCAGAAACGTCAGTCAGACGCCGTCGCTGCCAGCAGGGCCCCCCCGGCCCCCCGAGGCTGGGATTCCGCGTCCGGCGCCTGGACCAGGGCCCAAGCCCTCCGGGAACAGGCCCGAGGCGCAGCACAGGGGTCCGCCGCCTTCGCTCTCCGCGCGAGGGAGACCCTGGGACTCAGCGGGGCCCCCGGACTCCCGCCTCGGCCGCAGGCGCCCCGTCCTGGCCCGACGTCGCCGCGTTAGCCGCGCAGGCTCACCTGCATGATGGTCTTGCGAATCTTCCACAGCCGGTACGTCTCCTCCTCGTCGTCCATGGCCGCCGCCGCTCCGCGTCAACGCGCCCGAGCCCGGCAGTCCCCAGGCCGACTGCGCCTGCGCCGAGCCACTGTCAAGCCCCCAGTCCGCCGCGTGGAGGGCTGCCGACAGCGAACGCCTGAATCCAGAGACCTCGGGGAGCGGCAGCGCCGAGGGCACGCCGGGCCTTCAGAGAGCGGCGGTCGGCTGCGCGTGAGGCGCAGGAACGGAACCGCCCGCCCGCGCCTCGGCAGTTCTCGCGTGGCCTTGGCCGCGAGGCCTCTCGGGAGTTGTAGTTTCCGCTCGACGCTGGTCTCCCTCGGCTAGGTTTAGAATCTGGGGAGACTGAGGCGAGATGTAGGAGGGGAAACTGAGGCCGGAAGGAGGCAGCGCTCTCCTCGCCTCCCAGAGACGGCTGGGCAACACTGTAGGCCCTCCGTAAATATGCATCTAGCTGCTGTGGGCCTCGTCCAACTTAATGCCCATGAGCCTTGGTTTTCCCTTCTGTGCAATGGGAATAAAATGTCCCCGTTTAAGAGAGTTAGCTGAGAGGCTAAAGGGACGGCCATAGGGCGCCTAGCTGGTTCAACTGGTTGAGCGTCCGACTTCGGCTCAGGTCATGATCTTACGGCTCCTGAGTTCAAGCCCCGGGTCAGGCTCTGTGCTGACAGCTCGGGGCCTGGAGCCTACTTTGGATTCTGTGTGCCCCTCGCTCTCTGCCCCTCCCCCACTCACACTCCGTGTCCTTTTCTCTCTCTCTCTCTCTCTCTCTCTCGTTCTCGCTCGCTCTCTTCCTCAAGAATAAATAAACAAACAACAAAATAAAATAAGAAAATAAAGGGACGGCTGTCCTTGGGAGAAGCCTGGCATAGCTCCTGGGCTCATGAGGGGCTCCCACCTGTGTCCAGCTGCAACCGCGACTGCACATCCACCCCTGCCCCCAGCTCAGCGCCTGCCACACTGGAGGCCATCAGCAGCTTCTCACCGAGCGTTACCTTAACAGAGACAGACATTCCAGGGAGACACTGGACAGATGCAGTGAGCACAACAAACAGTAGTGTTAGAAGGTGACAATGCTGTGGAAGAAGAGGCAGAGCACGCTAAGCAGCATGGGAAACTCTTGGTTTCAAATGGGGAGAAGGCCAGGGGAGGCGAGGAGCGAGAGAGAGACTGGCAAGAGCCCAAAGGAGAGGGAGGAAGCTGTGGGAATGTCTATAGAAAGGTCTATTGGCCAGGGAGTATAGCGTGTGCAAAGGCCCTGAGGCTGCACTTTGGTGGGGTGCTGGCAGCGAGGAGGCCTGTGGGGGGAGGGAGGGCAGGAGGTTAAAGGGTGCAGTGAGGCAATCCCCGGGAGGCCCCTTCGGTTGGGTTGAAAAACTGGATTTTCTTTGTCAGTCACTCTCAGCGTTTGAGCAGGGAGACCTAGGAGGGGCAGGGGAGGGCGACCCGTGCAGAGACTCGGGTGAGCAGTGGGCAGGGTCCTGGCGTTCTGAAGGTGGGGCCCACAGGGTTTGCAGCTAGACAGGACATGCAGAAGAGAGAGACAGAGAGGGAGGAGGGAGGACAGAGCTGCCTTGGCTGGGGCAGGCCGACCAGGGAGAGACAGGTGCAGTGAGTGGCTGCCTAGAAGGGGGCGCCTGGCTGGCTCTGTTGGTGGAGCAGGAGCTCAAGCTCCACACTGGGCATAGAGATTACTTAAAAAATAAGTAAGAGTTAAAAAAAAAAAAAAAAGAAAGAAAAGAAAGAAGAAACGATCTCTTTGCAACCCAAGGATCTGAGTTGAGTCCAGGGCGCGGTCGGTGGCGGGGGGCAGACGTGTGGGAGTCAGTGGAGACCGGAGCCAGCGTCGGTTCGGTCACCAAACAGACTGAGTCCAGGGCCGGAGCCTTGCCGAGACGCAGAGGCCGAGAGGAGGGGCAGAAGCGTCAGAAGGGCACAGAGCTGGGCACAGACCCTGAAGCGGAGGCCTGGCCCCCACTCCTGGCTGTGTGAACCGAGCCACGTCCCTTGACCTCCTTGGACCTAAATGCCTCCCTGCCCCTGCCTTGGAGGACAGGGACCAGAACAGCACCCACGTCTCAGGGTACTTGGCTAATGGCCGCCGCGCCTGGGGCCAGCAGCGTTGCGAGTGCTGCTCAGTGGAATAAGGGGAGGAGGAGGTTGTCAGGCGCCCTGGAACGAGGTGCGGAACGCGGCCGGAGGAGGCGGAGGGAGGCACAACAACTGAAGCCACCAAACAGCAGTTTGAGTCCCTGCGGACGTGAAGGTGGGCGGGCGCTTGGTGGCTCCCAGGAGGGCAGGTCAGCAGGGGGCCCGGCCAGGGAGGGACGACGGGAGCAAAGGAGTTGGAGATACGGACATAGATGGCGAGGGGAGAGGGGCCGAAGGTGGAGGGGCGGGGGCTAGGAGCCGTTTTAAGATGAGAGAAGTCGCATCCGTCTAGGTTGCTGGAGTGCCGGCACGTCTGGCCAGGGGGGAAGGCAGCATCGTTGGAACCCGGGGGCGGGGCGGGGCCGCGTCCAAGGAGGGGTGGCCTGAATGGTCCCCTCAGAGGGCCCAGGTGGGGCGGCAGATGGATACAGCAGTGCCCGTGTGTGGATTAGGGAGTCCTGCTCTTCCACAGGGCGCAGAACAGGCAGGAGAAAGGGCTCACAGGGGCTGGCAAGGCCTGAGCATCATGCTGATGATTCAGAGCCCAGTGACTGTGCCCTCGGCGCCAGGACACAGAGTGGCAAGCACCCCTGACCACGCTCTACCACATGACGGAGACTGAGGTCCAGAAATCAGACCACGATCCACACACTCCTGGGTGGGGATAAAAAATGATGCAGATGCTGTGGAAAATAGCCTGGCAGCTCCTCACATGGTTGAACAGGACTCACCATCTGACCCGACAATTCCACTCCTAGGCCCATAGCAAAGCGGAAACGTGTGCCCACACGAAAATGCGCCCGGCGTTAAAGACAACAGATCCCGTCAACGAATGAACAGCTAAACACAGTGTCCACACCACAGTGTCCGGCCACTAGCAGAGCAGGAGCCAGGCGCCCACACCCACTGCCCCTTGGACGGACCCTGAACACATGACGCTCAGGGAGGGAACCAGATATGAGAGGCCACGTGGTGTGGGAGACCACGTGTGCGAAACATCCAGAGCCGGCTCTTCCCGGCCGGGAGGGGGGCCGTGGGGGCGGGGGAGGCCAGGGAGTGACTGATGATGGGGACGGGTTTCCTTTGGGGCGATGGGATGTTCTGCAATTATCTCGTGGGGACGGTCGTGCGGCATTTTAAATACACTCCAAAACTACGTACGCTTTAAAATGGCCCCAGTAGTGAATTTTATGTTACGTGAATTTTAGCTCAATTAGAAAAACTTTCCACTTTGAAAAGGCCTCCAGCCAGTGGCCAGCTGAGCCCCTCACGGGGGACACACAGCAACTTAGGCCACCACAGGGACGCCTTTCTGGGGCCTTGAGACTTTTCCCAAGACCCCGCGGCCCCCTGGGGAGATGGAGTCTCTGTGCAGAAGCCGCAGAGCCGGGCGCAGACCCCCGACCAGCAGCCACAGCCCCTCTCTCTTCCTCTGGCCATCACAGGAGCTCGCCTTCTCTCCTCCTGGGCTGGGGGGGGGGGGGCAACTAGGCTGTTGCCCTGAGCTGTTTTCTGGCCCACCCTGCAACAACCAACTGCCCGAGGGCCCGTCTTTATGACAAAGTTAGAGGTCACAACTTCAGCAAAATTGAAAACAGCAGTCTTCCCCAGGGCCCCATGGGCCCCAATGTGGCCGTGACACCCAGTCGTTGCAGGGTGGAAGAAATTCGGGGGGGCGGGGGGGTTCCTTCTTTAGAAGTGAGGCTGCCCAGCAGGGATTATGGGGGCTCTCTTCCAAGATGCGACTCAAGAGAAGTGGGCCTCTGGTAGCAGGACTGGAGGGAGGAGGCCACATGAAGGCCATTGTGCAAGACAGGGCGTGGAATGGACTTCCTCATTCCCGGGCTTCTATCACAAAGCACGGCGGGGGCCAAGGGCCCTAGCTCTGCCCTTTGGCAAACTTGATGGGAAGCAGAGAAGGGGGGGGGGGGTGTCTCAACTGGCGCCCTCCAAGTGAACCAAGCCCAGAGTGTCCTGTCCCTGGGGTCTTGCAGCAACGTTCACGGGACAGTTCGAAAAGGGGACAATTAGTGCACGGGTAGCTCGTCCGCAGGTCAGAGTCCAGGCAGGACTGGGAATGGGGGCGGCGGGCCGCTGAGAAATTCCTTGGCTCAATTCCCAAGAGCGGGCGGTTCTGTCCTCCGCACCGACTCGACCAAATGCCTGAGCCCGGAGGCGGAGCACAGCTGCACCGGGTGCAGACTACTCCCCCGGCGGCACGCCGCTGCCAGGCCCGCACCTGCCCGCACACACCTGCGCGTCCTCGCGGCCGCAGGGGCCCGCTAACGGTCGCCTGGTTCGTGGCCCCGGGCTCACGCGCTGCGTGTAACGGCGGGCGCTCGACGCTGGGTGGCTCCAGGCCTTCGCTGGGCCCACGGGCGGCGCGCCCCCGCAGAGACACTGCAGTCTCGAGTGAGCGGGAGTTTGACCCCGATGGATTTTATTTAAAAGAAAAACTCCAGTGTCAAAGGGCTGAGTCCATACTTCTGCGAGTTCGAGCCCCCCACCATGGGTTTCCAGTAGTATCTCAAGTTGTCAGGCATCCGTAGTCCTGAGGTCAACCACTCTTGATAACCGCCCTAAACCCGCCCAGGCCTGAGGATAACCGTCCTAAACCCGCCAACGCGCAGCCTGCGCGGACCTCGCAGTTCCCCCTCCCGCCGGCGAGCATGCGCAGTCTCCGACAGCCACGGAACCGCAGCCCAGTCGCGGCCCGGACCCCGCCCTCCCCTCACCCCGGCCTCACATTGGCTGGCGTCACCACGCGTCCGCCCCGCCCACGCGTCCGACCAATGAGAGATCTGGTAGGCGTGGTCTGGGGCGGGGAGGCCAGGCAGGCCGGCGCGCGTCCATTGGTCGGCTCGGCGAGGGGAGGAGCCGCTGCCTCCGGCGACCCCGCCGTCGCGATGAACCTCAGCCGCCTGTGCCGTCTGCTGAAGCCGGCGCTGCTGTGCGGAGCCCTGGCGGCCCCCGGCCTGGCCGGCACCATGGTGAGCGCGGCGCCGGCGGCGGGCTGGCGGGCCGTTGGGCGCGCGCGCGGGGCCGCGGTGAACTCGGGCGGGGGGCGTTCGGGAGCGGGCCTGGCAGGCAGGACCCCGTTTGGTGCCTCCGGGTTGCCAGCCAAGGTGGCTAGGGGGCTTGAGCGCCCTCGGCCGCTGACACCGCCGGTCGGGGCCGGGCGAACGGGAGGCTTCCGGTGGGCTGGAAACCCCGGGTCACGCGCCGCGGGGCGTCACTGCCCCTCCCCCGCCCCGTGCGCCCCTGGGCCTCAGGCGGTGGCGTCACAGACTGGCGGCCGGGCGCCCTGGCTACCGGCCGTTTGTCCCACCGGGCGCGGCCCTCGGTGGGCACAGGCGCTGCCGGGGACGACGGTCCGGCATGGGCCGCGCGGCCGCCGGCTCCCCGGGTCGCCGCGGGCAACGGCGCCGGTTGCCGGGCAGGCGTCGGCGCCGAGTCCCCCCAAGGCGGAAGGCTGGGGCTTGCGGGCGCAAGAGGGCGCGCCCCCGACGGAAGGAGCCGTGTCTCGAGAGAGCAGGGCAGGCGGAGCTCGCAACCTGGGATAGCGGCTGTAGCACCGATTCCCGGGATCCGGTGCGCGCGGGGCACCCCCACCCGCCGCTGGAGCACTTGGCGGGGTCACAGGCCTTCTTTGGGCCTCAGTGTTCTCTGTCAAATGTGCTCTGCAGCGCCTTCGAGGAGTCCGCGGTTTTTTCTTGCCCCGGGGACTTGGTTTTCTCGGCGCGGATCCGCCTGGAGAGCCCTTCCTCCGGGGACCCCGAGCTGGGCGAGTGGGCCAGGTGGCAGCGAGGTCACAGGCCCCTCATGGCGCCCTTGCCTTACAGTGTGCGTCCAGAGACGACTGGCGCTGTGCTCAGTCCATGCACGAGTTCTCAGCCAATGACATTGACGGACGCATGGTTAGCCTGGACAAGTACCGGTGGGTACACGGCAGCCCGGTGGGAGAGGCAGGGGAGAGGTCGGTGGCCCTGGCGTGGCCTGACCGCCCCATCTCTCCTCCAGGGGCTTCGTGTGCATAGTCACTAACGTGGCCTCGCAATGAGGCAAGACGGACGTAAACTATACTCAGTTTGTCGACCTGCACGCCCGATACGCTGAGCGTGGTTTGCGGATCCTGGCCTTCCCTTGCAACCAGTTTGGGAAGCAGGTGTGTGGCCGGCGTCGGGACGGTCGAGGCCAGGGTGGCGGGTGTGGGGAGAGGGGCTGGGTTGGGTCTGGAGCGGTGGCCGCCGGGAACACAGGCTGGTCCTCCCTCACCCCAACGCCTTCGCCCCAGGAGCCCGGGAGCAACGCCGAGATCAAAGAGTTCGCTGCCGGCTACAACGTCAAGTTCGACATGTTCAGCAAGATCTGTGTGAACGGGGACGACGCTCACCCTCTGTGGAAGTGGATGAAAGTGCAGCCCAAGGGGAAGGGCATCCTGGGAAAGTGAGTAGGGGGTGAAGGCCGGGCGGGGGGCTCTGCAGTCGCCACACGATTCCTCACGACGTCACGTTTGTTTTCTAGTGCCATCAAATGGAACTTCACCAAGGTAAGAGCGCGGGGGGAAGGGGGGACCGGCTAGGCGCGGCTCAGTGCCCTGCCCCAGGGGGCGCCAGCCCTGGCCCGAATGGGGTCAGCAGGCTCGCTTGCCCCTGGCCCCATGGCCGGCCCCCCCTCCCCCCCGTTCTGACAAGGCCGCTCTTGCAGTTCCTCGTGGACAAGGACGGCTGCGTGGTGAAGCGGTACGGCCCCATGGAAGAGCCCCTGGTAGGTTCCTTTCCAGGGAGCCCATGGGGGGGCGGGGCGCAAGGGAAGAGGCCAACCCCTGACCCCACTTCTCCCCGACAGGTGATCGAGAAGGACTTGCCCTGCTATCTCTAGCTCCACAAGTGTGCGCCCCCCCCCCCCCAGCCCCAGCCCCAGCCCCTGCCCCTTGGAGCCTTCCACCCGGCACCCATGACGGTCTACCTGAAAACCAGCCCGCTGGTGGGGCAGACCTGAGAACCCGGCGTGCACCCCCTGCTGGAGGAAGGCTCCTCGGCCTGGCTTGTGGCTTGGCACCCCCCCACCCCTGGTTATCTTGTGGGAATAAAACATACAATGGGCCTGCAGCAGGTTCCTGCCT
>PJEM01015662.1:0-29100 GCA_004023845.1 Helogale parvula
AGAGAGAAGGGCACCTGAGTGGCTCAGTTGGTTGAACATCTGACTCTTGATTTCAGCTCAGGTCATGATTTCCCAGTTCATGGGACTGAGCCCCGTCATCACGTTCTGTGCTGGGAGCGTGAAGCCTGCTTGGGATTCTCTCTCCCCCTACCTCTCTGTCCCTACCCTACTCTCATTCTTTTCTAAATAATAAATACACATAAGAGGGGAGGGGAGGGAAAAATAGAATAAGCAGCAAGGTAATGCCCTCCCCCCAAACCTATGAAAACATACCAAAAAAAAGTACCTAGAGAACAAAGCCCAATTGCTATCTTGTTTGAAAACTAAAAGGCACTGAGCATGAAGAAAACGATACAGTAATACATAAAATAACAGCTAAAGGTTTTCTAATTCAGAAAAAAAATGAAGACTACACACAAAGAAGAAACATAAAAATAAATTTTTAACAGCTAATGTTTCAAGAGAACTAGAATGTCAAACAAGGAAATATTTAAAGTAAAAATTTAGGGGTGCCTGGGTGGCTCAGTCAGTTAAGCATCCAACTCTTGATTTCCGCTCAGGTCATGATCTCAAAGTTCGTGAATTCAAGCCCCACATGGGGCTCTGTGCTGGCAGTGAGGAGACTGCTTGGGATTCTCCTTCTCTCCATCTCTCTATGTCCCTCCCTGCTCGCTCACCCTCTCAAAATAAATAAACATTAAAAAATTCATTTTACATTCAAGTGTGAAGGGAATAAACTGTTACCAGCACCTAATAACACAGGGAATATTATTCTCATGAGCCTTTCCTCAGGAGTCAACAGTAATCGTTTTAGACAACCAAAAATGACTATAGACTTTGACATTAAGTATTTTTTATTGTTTTTAATGTTCATTCATTTTTGAAAGAGACAGAGCGTGAATGGGGGAGAGGTAGAGAGAGAGGGAAACACATAATCCAAAGAAGGGTCCAGGCTCTGAGCTGTCAGCACAGAGCCCAACGCAGGGCTCGAACCCACTAACTGCAAGATCATGACTTGAGCTGAAGTCAGATGCCCCACCAACTGAGCCACCCAGGTGCCCCTGACATAAGTATTAATGGGGACTGCTCAGCATATACTCACTGTTTAAAAAAAAAAAAGCAAATTGTATCTCAAAGGGAGAAAATATGGTATACAACAGGTAACGAACAGAGTATACAGATATAAAATAACTAAAAAGGAGAGGAGTGGAGAATATCTGCAACTTCCAGATGTGGCCTGTCAGCTGATTCAGGTCCCAAAGGTCCCAAAGGCTGTATCTTGAAGCAATGGATGCCCCAACCTAACCTTCAGGCTGGCACTGGCTGCCACATTATCATTTTTACACTTGAGGGTCACCTCTATCAAGTAAAACAGAGACACTTTACTTGTAAAATTATCAGTAAAAGTAGGGATATCAGGGTGGCCTTGTATTATGGAAAAAATGCCTGTCATATGGAAAAAAACATGTAGTAACTGTCACATAGAACAAAGAGGGCAAGTCCTGTCACCTTTATAATAGGGATTGCCTATATGACAGTAACCTGTACTAAATGTTGTTGCTGGGAGCCAGGACTTGGCTGTTTTGGGAGCCTCCCATCTCCTTCAGCTATCCTACCAACATCCTATATTTTCAACCCAACACCGGGCTCGACCCCACAACCCTGGGATCATGACATGAGACAAAAATCAAGTGTCGGATGCTCTACAAACTGAGCCACTCAGGCATCCTGATTTCCTGATTCTTAATAAAGTGTTCTGTGATTATGTTTTTTTAAGGGTTTAAAAAAAAATAAACTCAGTCGAGCAGCCAACTTCAGCTCAAGTCACGATCTCAAGATTCTTGAGTTCAAGCCCCATATTGGGCTCACTGCTGTCCATACAGAGCCTGCTTCTATCTTCCGTCTCCACCTCGCTCTGCCTCTCCCTGCCTCATTGAGCTCTCTCTCAAATATATATTAAAAAAGAAATACACAATCAAGTATTCAGATACCACATCTACAACTTACTCTCAAAAGGTTCAGGGGAAATGCTGTGTGTAGTTTATCCTTCATGAGAAGGAGAAAAAGGTAACATAAACTTGGTAAAAATGTTACCATCTAGAAGATCTGGATGAAGGCTATTTAGGAATTAGGTATACTACTTTTGAAACTTTTCTCTCTCAAAGCATGTTTTTATTTTAAGTAAGATTCAAAGAGACTTTATTTAAGTGACTCATCTAATTGGTAAGGTGGCAGACCCACTCATTGTCTTCTCTCTTACCTCCCTCTAGTTTGATAGGCTATCTCAGAACACCTCCACCTTTGGACATTTAGAATTGAGTAATAAACATCTTACAGAATAAAGTCTCCCCCTACCCCAGGGTGCTTCACTAGGAAACACTTGGTAGAATGGGAAAATGGGATGAATGGGTAAGTGAACATGAACTAATTTTATTCACACTGCTTTTTTGAGAAATTCTCAACACGTTTTCTTTTTCACCCCTCTCCATCCTCAACACACATTTTAAAAAAGGAAAATTAGGAATCTAAGGGTCTAAGAATCTTTCCTACAGCTCAGTACACAGTTTTTTCATCGCATTACATAAAATGAGCCATCCTCAAAAGGCCCATAGAAAAACTAACAATGCCGACCCTTGAGAAGAAGAGAGTCCTCCCTCCTCCAGTCTGGATGCTGATTCACTGGGTATTAGCCCACGGAGGTTATCTGGGTGTATGAGGGAAACAATTTACAATCCTGACATTTCAGTTGGCCCTCCTTTAAAGGATTACACTTGTATTAAGTTTTTTGTTTCTTGTTTTCTTAATCTGAGAGACAGAGAGAGCGTGCCCGAGTGGGGAAAAGGACAAAGGGAAAGAAAGAGAATCTCAAGCAGGCTTCATGCTCAGCAAGGAGTCTGAGTCAGGGCTCCATCCCACCATCCCAAAATCACTACCTGAGTCATAATCAAGAGCCAGACATTCAACCATGGAGCATGGAGCCATCCAGGCGTTCCTTAAGATTTTATTTTTGGTGCACCTGAGTGGCTCAATCAGTTAAGCACCCAACTCTTGCTTTCAGTTCAGGTCATGATTTCACAGTTCATGTGTTCAAGCCCTGCATCGGGCTCTGTGTTGACAGTGTGGAACCTGCTTGGGATTCTCTGTCTCTCTCTCTCTCTCTGCCCTTCTCCTGCTGGCATGGTCACACTTTTGCGCGTGCTCTCTCTCTCTCTTAAAAATAAATATTTAAAAATTTTTAATGGTTTGTTTGTTTTTGAGAGAGAGAGAAATGGAGGATCCAAAGGAGGCTCTTTACTGACAGTAGAAACCCTGATGTGTGGCTTGAACTTACAAACTGCAAGATCATGATGACCTGAGCCAAAGTTGGATGCTTAACTGACTGAGCCACCCAGGTGTCCCGAAGGACTTTATTTTTAAATAATCTCTACACCCAATGTGGGGCTCAAACTTACATCCCCCAAAATCAAGAGTCGCATGCTCCATCAGCTAAGCCAGCCAGGTATTCCTAAAAGATAACACTTTTAATCTTAACACAATTTAATAAACAAAAACAAAAAATGGTGTTTTAATTTTTATTTCTTTGATTATTAGTAGGGTTGCACCTATGTGTATTCATAACTTTTATTCTTTCTTTGAATACATTCCTTTTTCATAAAACATTTTCTTAAACATTCACCTATCAAGGGAGGGACTCTTCCAAAAGTCCAAATTTTCCAACAATAGGTAGTCTTTCTTGATTAGTTGTGAATCAGGGCAAATGTATTTAGAAACAAGCACTGAATAGCAGAGACATAGGTCTATTGACAGAAGCAAACTATAAGGCTAAGATTATACTGAAAAACTTAAAATGACAATTAAGTACAGTGTACTTTTTTTAAGTACAGTGTACTTTCTGTGTCTCTTAATATCAATAGGGCACTTGGGTATGAATGATTATTTAAAAAGTACTTGTAATTAGCTATCAAAGTATAGTCAAATATCAATCTGAAATTTATGATGGGCCTCTAGAAAAAGGTTTGCAAATCTAGTCAATAACATGTACAAAATTATCTATTTTGTACCAGGCACTGTAATTAGCATTTTACTTAATTAAATTATCTCACTTTATTTAAAATAATAATATAGGGGCACCTGGGTGGCTTAGTCAGTTTAGTGTCCTACTTCAGCTCAGGTCATGATCTCTCAGTTCCCTAGTTTTAGCCCTGCGTCAGGCTCTCTGATGACAGCTCAAAGCCTGGAGCCTGCCTCAAATTCTGTATCTCCCTCTCTCTCTGCCCCTCCCCCACTCAGGCTCACTCATGCTCTCTCTCTCTCAAAAATAAAATAAACATAAAAAAGTTTTTTAATATAAATAAATCTGAAGGAAGACCTATTTAACAAATATTTTATACATACAGACCTTGCTAATTAAAAGCCATCTAATGTTAAAGGACTCTTCCCAGTTAACAATGCTTGAAAGTAAAGGCAGCTTTCTGTAAGTGTCTTATAATTCATTTATTTCTCTACTTCAGAGTATTACTTCTCCACATATTCTGGATTCTCCAAATATATCCCAAGCACATACCTAGATTAATAATAAAGAAAAGGAGGGGCACCTGGCTAGCTCAATCAGTAAAGTATGCGACTCTTGATCTTAAGAGTTTTAAGTTCAAGCCCCATGCTGGATGTAGAGATTATTTAAAAACAAAATATTTCCCAAAAAAAGAAAAAGAAAAAAAAAAAAAAGGAGATAGCCTAGATGCTAACAGCAGGAAAAGGTTCAGAATCAAAACCTACTTTATAAAAACAAGATTCAAAATACTAAGGTTTCCTACAAAAGACATTATGTGCTCCCTACTAAACATAACTATAAACAAAGCAGAGTTTCATAAAAACTCACCTGTACTACTTGTTTCTGTAGTTGTGACGCCTGTGTGGCTGAAATCTGTGTTTTTTCCCGAGCACCTCGAGAACGGTCACTGGTCACCGAAGTCATCATATACAGTATATACAAAATAACGTATGTACAAAACAGAAAATCTGCAAGAAAGCAAGCATGGTAAGCAATATTCCAAATCACAGTATAAGGCAAGAAAAAAATATCGAGGATAATAAGGAAACATGAGACAAATCATAAAAGTTCTCTAAAACACAAATTCTCAAGAAACAATCCATTAGGGTTTTACAAATTCCTAGCAACAATTAGGCCAATTTCACAACCTCACTAAAGGTAAAAATAACACTTTTAAATAATGTTTTCCAGGGTTGCCTGGGTGGCTCAGTTGGTTAAGTGTCCACCTTTGGCTCAGGTCATGATCTCATGGTCCATGGGTTCGAGCCCTGTGTCGGGCTCTGTGCTGAAAGCTCAGAGCCTAGAGCCTGCTTCAGATTCTGTGTCTCATTCTCTCCTTACCCCTCCCCTGCTCACACGGTCTCTCTTACTCTCAAAAATAAACATAAAAAATTTTTTTAAATAAATGTATTCCATTAAAGATGTATTTCATTCTAATATGGTTAATTCTTACAGGCTTCTGGATCATTTAGATAATTTGATGAAAAATATGGACTCTCCCCTTAGAAAAATGCATATCCACATACAATGCTGCCTGAAATTTTAGGAAGTTTACATCTCATACCCTTCCCCAAAGTAATGGGCAACCCCACTCTACCCCCTCAATGTCCACAAACAGCCAGGTGAAAAACCATGCTCCAAGAATTTACAAGAGCTCTCCAGGCACCTGGCTGGCTCAGTCTACAGAGCATGTGACGTTGATCTCTGAGTCATGAATTCAAGCCCTACACTGGGTGTAGATATTTTTTTTTATAAATTTTTTAAAATGTTTTTTTATTTATTTTTGAGAGACAGAGAGAGACAATACGAACAGGGGAGGGTCAGAGAGAGAGGGAGACACAGAATCTGAAGACAGGCTCCAGGCTCTGAACTAGCTCTCAGCACAGAATCCGATGTGGGGCTCAAACCCACGAACCATGAGATCATGACCTGAGCCGAAGCCGGAAGCCAGACGCTTAACCAACTGAGCCACCCAGGCGCCCCCTAAAAAATAAATTTTAAAAAATCTTTTTGGAAGAGCTCAAAACCATTAGGTGTTTTGGTTTTGTTGGGTTTTTTTTGTTTTGTTTGTTTGGTTGGGTTTTTGGTTTTGGATTTTTTTTTTTTTTTTTTTTTTGGTCTTTAGGGCCCTTATTCTTAAGGGTATCCCTGATCATGTCTATATAAAATATAACTGCTGAAGCACTTGGCCGGCTCAGTCAGTACAGCATGGAGGCTCTTAATCTCAAGGTTGCTGAATTTGAGCCCCAAGTTCGGTGTATAGATTACTTAAAATGTAACTGCTCATTTGGTCATGCATCAAAATCTCATAATCATTACACTTTTAAAATGGGTTCTCTTCTCTGCTGTCCTAAAAACCAAAGGCACATACTTTGCTCCCAAAGAAGCAATCAAGGGAAAATTATAGTTTGTAGCAAAACTTCTAAATACAAGTATGCGTGTGTGTGTTTAACAATGTACAAAAATTAAATATATTACTTATATGCCAGCTAAAGGGAAAAAAATAGTACATCAATCTCCAAAGAAATTGTCTATGACTGCTTCTGCACTACAATGACAGTACTGAGTAGCTTTAACAGAAGCAAGGCAGAAAATATTTACTACCTGGCCCTTTACAGAAAAAGTCTTCTGACCCTTCTTATAAGATTCATTCAGTAAGAGTGTAATTCTCCCTCAACTACAGATTCAACTTATTTTTCATAAGTAAGTTGAATAGCAACAAGGATTTTTTAAGGTTTTTCTTTTTTTTTATTTATCTTTTTTTATTTAATTTTAAATAATCTCTACACCCAACATGGGGCTCAAACCCACGACTCAGTGATCAAGAGTCACACACTCCTCCAACTGAGACAGCCAGGCATCCCTCTAAGGTTTTATCACCTAAAACCTTACTAGCTGATTCTAGTAAGGGAAGCAAATAGCCAATAACAGCCAAGATAGTCCTTCAAAGTGAAACAAAACCAAAAAAACCAAGGCACAATACTTACCTTACAGGTATCAAGGATTATAATGTTTCAGTAATTACAACAGTACAGGGATAGAAAAACTGGCCAACTGATCAGAACAAAGAGCCCAGAAAGAGACCCAAGCATATACAGTCATAATTTCTGACAGAGATGGCAGTGCATGTGATGAGAAAAGATAAACTCTTAAAGAAGGTTGAAAGAAGTGGTTGATTACACTTAAAGAAAAAAAAGTTTTTAATTAGACCATACATTAAAAAGTCCAATTAGGGGTGCCTAGCTGGCTCAGTCAGAAGAGCATACAACTCTTGATCTTGGAGTCATGAGTTCAAGTCCCACTTGGTAGGACAATCTGGCCTTATCTCATAAAGGTGAACATGCATATACCCTATGGTTTACAATCCCACTTTTTGGCATCTATCCCCTCCCCAAGATATATATACCTCTAGCATATCTGCACCAAAAAACATGTAACTAGTATGTTCAAGGGAACAATCCAAACAGTGTTTTCAATATATTCCTACTAAGGAATACTATAAAGCAATGAAACTGGATAACAGCCATATACATATTAGATGAGTCTCAGGAACATACTCTAAGGCAAATTAAGAAAGAAAACATAGTGACTGAGGAATATACACACTATGGTCACATTAATATTCAAGAAACATACAAAATTAATGATATATTGTTTATATAAAAAGGTTTTAGGGGCACCTGAGTGGTTCAGTCAGTTAAGCGACCATCTTCAGCTCAGGTCGTGATCTCACAGTTCATGGGTTCGAGCCCCGCATCGGGCTCTGTGCTGACAGCTAGCTTAGCCTGGAGCCTGTTTCAGATTCTGTGTCTCCCTTTCTCTCTGACCCTCCCCTGCTTGTGCTGTCTCTCAAAAATAAAAAAAAATTAAATAAAAAGGTGTTAAAATTATTTAACAAAGGCATGGAAAAGATACAGGGGGTTCATTTACTTCATATAATTCACAGGCTGGGATTGGGAAGCAGCAGACCATGAATTTCAAAAGATAATGATTTCTTCTATTAACTAGGTGATAATACATGAGTACAGGGGTGCCTGGGTGGCTCAGTCAGTTGAACGTCCGACTTCGGCTCAGGTCATGATCTCACGGTTCGTGGGTTCGAGCCCCACGTTGGGCTCTGTGCTGACAGCTAGCTCAGAGCCTGGAGCCTGTCTTCAGATTCTGTGTCTTCCTCTCTCTCTGACCCTCCCCTGCTCACGCTGTCTCTCTTTATCAAAAATAAATAAAAACACTAAAAAAATAAAAACAAAAACATTAAAAAAAATAACTAGGTGATAATACATGAGTATATTTTTTGTTCTCCATATTTGTACATTTTGTAAATAACAAATATCATATACTATATGCTTCTTCACTTTATAAAATATCCAAATTCAATACATGTTACCATTAGCAATATCTAAGATTAAGTATTCAATTCTACATACTCAATATGTAATAAAAATTTAAAGTAACGTATACTTGAAAAACACTACGTCAGGAAAGAACAATCTGCTACAATATACAAACATGCAAAATCAAAATGCAAAGTTTCAGGATCATTTTAGTTTCTGGCCTAGTAATCTAGAAGTATAAAGGCAAATAATTCAAAAAGAATAGATCACACTAACAAGCCCTTAAGTTTCTATCAAAGTCCATTTAAAATATTCCAAAACAGGGACGTCTGGGTGGTTCAGTCAATTAAGCATCCAACACTTCATTTCAACTCAGGTCATGATCTTATGGTTCTTGAGACTGAGCCCCATATTGGGTTCTGAGCTAACAGCATGGAGCCTGCTTGGGATTTTCTCTCTTTCTCTCTCTCTCTCTCTCTCTCTCTCTCTCTCTCTCCCCCCCCCCCCCCCCCGCTCACATGTGCATGGGCTCTCTCTCTCTCTCTCTCTAAATAAATAAATAAACATTTTTTACAAAAAGAACTATTTAGGGGCACCTGGGTGGCTCAGTCAGTTGAACATCTGACTTCAGCTCAGGTCACAATCTCATAGCTTGGGCATTTGAGCCCCGAGTCTGGCTCTGTACTGACATCTTGGAGCCTGGAGCCTACTTCAGATTCAGTGTCTCCCTCTCTCCCTGCACCTCCCCATTTAAGCTCTGTCTCTCTGGTCCTCAAAATTAAGCATTAAAAAAAAATTTTAACAAAAATTAACAAAATTTTTAATAAAATATTCTAAAACATGCTACAGATTTCTAGGATTATATTTCCTAATGCTTTTGTTATATTAGCTTTTCTATAAGTTCAACAGTACTTATATATACAATTCCTATTTTACTTTACTCTCTATTTCTTCTATATTTAACTTGCCTCCTAATCTTAATATCATAAACAAGACCAGAAATTCACTTTGTTTTGTTCCTTCACTACTCAGTAGCTGCCAATATAAGAAACATTTGATAAGTGGGTTGAAAGGACATGCTACAGATGCTGGTAACTTTTATTAGAGATTAACAATGATCTGAGAAAGACCAAATCATAGCAGAGCCAATGATTCCAAAAAGAACAGTAAACGGAATTCTATTTTCTAAAACAAGCAGCTACAGAGACCTCAAAGCAAGCATTCACATGATGTGGAATAATGTTCCCCTATTTATAAATCTTATACATCTCAAGTTAATGAAATGACACTATCTATACTAGCATTTCTAAGTATCTTTTGGACCTGTGTTTCCAAAAGATACACAGAGAAGACTAACCATAATTCAATATACCAATTCAGGCATCACAAGGAAAATTATATCCCTGTAAGTCTGACCAGTTTTTTCTGAGTTACCTATCCTAATATGATTTACATCGTTTCTGGGTAGGTCCTCTGTTTTAACTGGAATGCTAGATAAAGGCCACAGGTATATTAGTGCACTGCCTTCTACATCAACTATAATAGCAAGTAACCAATTAACCAGAGTAACTCACATGCCAAACATGCTGGTTTAAAACTTACTATATTTTGAGGGGCACCTGGATGGCTCAGTCACTTAGCATTTGACTCCTGACTTCAGCTCAGGCCATGATCTCAGTCTGGGGGTTCGAGCCCTGTGTCGGACTTAAGGCTGAAAGCATGGAGACTGCTTGGGCTTCTCTCTCTGCCCCGCCCCAGCTTGCACGCTCACACACACACTCTCTCCCTCAAAATAAATAAACTTTAAAAAAAAAAACTTACTATATTTGAATCTGCCTCTCAGTAACGATGCACAATTTGAACTTTTTCTTTTCTTTTTTTTTTTAGTTTAACCGTTTTGATATTTTGTTGGTTTGGGTTTATTTTTGCTTCTATTACATGGAACATAGTTAACTATTTTGCCATAATTATTTTTACAGCTTACTCCGAGTTTAGTGTTTTCCAATATGAATAAATACACATAAACGAATACTTTTTTTAAACTGTAAAGCACCATACAAGTGTGTTAAAACACATTAGTATTTCCCAGGGCACCTGGATGGCTCAGTTAAGCATCCAACTCTTGATTTCAGCTCAGGTCACATCTCAAAATTTGAGAGATCGAGCCATGTCAGGCTCTGTGCTAACAACATGGAGCCTGCTTGGGATTCTCTCTAGCCTCTCTCTGCACTTTCCCTTCTTGGCATACACTCTCTAAAAATAAATAAAAACTTTTTAAAAAAATTAGTATTTCTGAAGTAAAGGAATTTACTTGATTATTTCTAAAATCACCTCTAAGCCTGATTACTCTGTAATTTTACCTTACAGATCTAAAGTTAAACATCCAATCAAAATCTACACTTGATCTTAGCCAAAAGGCCGAGAAGCGATACATCCAATCAAAATCTGAGTGGTATTCCTAGAATAAAACTATTTTAAAAAAACATTTTTATTTTGCTTACAAATTTCCAAAGTTGCTTTTTTACTGAAATATGTGACCCTTTACTCACTCATCTTTTCAACTATTTATTACTCTACGCTCTCATTTACGAAAAAAATCTAGGTACATTAAATACAACAAAATAAGAATTTCTTCTTACAGGAGTGCCATCTGGTGATAAAAATCTGTATGTACAGAAATAAACGTAAGCTAAGTGGAATGGATGCTAAGACTGACCTTTCTGATTTACCAAAAAAAACTTTTAATAGTCTTGCTATTACGAACTTTAAACAAATTTTTTTAACATCTATTTACTATTGATAGAGAGAAACAAAGCATGAGCATGGGAGGGACAAAGAGGGAAGAGAGAATCTGAAGCAGGTTCCAGGTTCTGAGCTGTCAGCCTGACACGGGGCTAAAACCCACCAACTATGAGACCATGACCTATGCTGCCACCCAGGTGCCCCTTACAGTCAAACTCATTTTGATATAATGTACTTGAATCCCTACTTGTCAATCAGGAAAGCAATAAACGTTTTTATATTTCAAACTATTACAATTTTACTAATTCATTGTGTTAGTGTAAATATTAAGATTTTATATCTCCATTGCAATCACCAATCCTCAATCCACATTCCATCTAGATGTTTAGACTATAAATAATGTCCCCAGTTCCATGGCTACACCAGAATTATACTGCCTTGTGAAACATGAGAAGTACATTGCTTACTCTATGTTACATACTGTTGCTGGGAAATAATCATTTTTCTCCTTTAATGAAAGTTTACTGCTCTGGGTTATATATACATAAACTGTTACTACCAAAGGCTTTTGGCATAAATATCACAAATACAATCCTTGCAACAACAAAAATTAAAAGAAAAACAATGGCCCCAGCATTTGCTTCTGAGGATGCTTATACCAATTCAGATTAGCTTATTTTCTGTCAATATGGCTATCTGCACTAACACTGAAATGTCAGAATAGCCGTATTTCCATCCATAAAAAAAAAGTTTTGGGATACCTTACTGGCTCAGTCAGTAGAGCCTATGACTGTTGATCTCAGCATCTGAGTTCAAGCCCCACATTGGGTGTAGACTTTACTTAAAACAAAATTCAAAAAATAAAGTCTTTAAAAAAAATTTTTTTTAATGTTTATTTCTTTTTGAGAGAGAGCATAAGCAGAGACAGGCAGAGAGAGTGAGAGAAGAGAGAAGTCAGAGCCCAAAGCAGGCTCCAGGCTCCATGCTGTCATCACAGAGCCCAACATGGGGCTTAAACTCACAAATCACTAAATCATGACCTGAGCCAAAATGAGATGCTCAACCGACTGAGCCACCCAGGCACCCCTCAAAAAATAAAAAGTCTTAATCCTTAAGATGTCCAGCAAAAAATTTCCAAAGATAAAACTGGGAGTTTATGGAGCAAGCACAGAGGAAAAAGAATAAAAAAGTGTTACTGAAATCATCTGGAAAAAAACAAGATGTTACGGTTCAACAAACTTCCTTATATTAATTTTATATAAAACTTCTGGGGGCAATGGTTACTCAGTTGGTTAAGCGTTCAACTTCAGCTCAGGTCATGATCTCAAGTTTCACGAGTTTGAGCCCCCACGCAGCTCAGAGCCTAGAGCCTACTTCAGATTCTGTGTCTCCCTCTATCTCTCTGCCCCCCCCACCCCCACCTTGCTCACTCTCTCTCTCTCTCTCTCTCTCTCTCACTCTCTCTGTCTCTCAAAAATAAAGAAGCATTAAAAAAAAATTCTGGAGACACTGAATTCACGAGACAAAGTAAAAAGCCTAAGTTATCAAAAAAAATTACCAACCACCAATCAACTGTGAAAATGAACAAGGAAACTATACTATAAAAAGCAACAAGTTTAACTAACATAGTGTCACATGGGGAAATTGTATGTTCTCTCTTCTGGAAACAGAGCTGTGTGTAGTAAATAGGAATGCTTCTGCAATAAGCACCCAGTTGCCAGACCAAAGGAATTCAGTTTACACTTGTGTTCCATCCCCTCTATTACTCTCCACCCACAAGAACTACTACTCTCCAATAGGTTCCAAGAGAATTCTTAGAATAGAAACAGACAAGAGCAAGAGATTCTAAAAATAATCCAGTAGAAATTCAAACATACATATCTCAGGTTCTTGAACTGAAGGAAAGACCAGGTTATTTCAATCTATCCAACCAAATTTTAAAACCCATATTTACCTCACTTCATCCAAAGTAAATTAAAGACGGAATAGAGTAGTATCAGGTTAGAACTGCTACGTTTTTAAAGTCTTTGAAAACAATATCAGCAAAATACCATATAAAGCGTCCTACCTAGATTATCTCAAGTGCAAGAATAGTTTAAATTACTTGTTATATAAGGAAAGTAAGCCAGGAGAATAAACTAACTTGATTAAACTACAGATTTGTCTGTAGAAGGGATATTTTTAGAAAATGTTTTATTAACCACTATTTTTTTCAAGGACTTTTTTTTAAAGATATCTCAGTGAGGGGCGCCTGGGTGGCTCAGTCCCGTTAAGCGTCCAACTTCGGCTCAGGTCATGATCTTACGGTTCATGGATTAGAGCCCTGTGTCGCTAGCTCAGAGCCTGGAGCCTGCTTCAGATTCTGTGTCTCTTTCTCTCTCTGGCCCTCCCCTGTTCACACTCTGTCTCTGTCTCTCAAAAATAAATAAAATGTAAAAAAAAAAAAAAAAAAAAAAGATCTCAGCGGCATGTGAGTCTAGAATTAGAATGAACTGAAAATGGTTAGTTAACAGCCACTTGCACTTCTATTAAAGCTTAAGTAAATATCACAAATTCATCTTAAGAGGACCCTAACTTTAGGCCAAAACAAAAACAAACAAAAAAGTGGCTGGAACTTTATCTAAAAAAACATGTAATATCATACCCTAACAGAAAAAACAAGAGCATGCTTGATATTTCTGAAAATTTACAGAACACTTTTTAATAACATGCTGAGTATTATGAAGATTTTGCTGAAAGCACCAACCACCAAAGTTAAGATGGTATCACAAACTGTCAGCATTGGAAGATAACTCTAAAACCAGGAGGCTCACATAACCATGCGGAGTATCTCATCTACTGCATTAAAAAAATTTACATTCCAGACACAGCAAAATGAATGTCTCTTTTTCAAAGAGAATGTAATTAATTCAGACAACATGAATTAGTCAGCTAAGGACTCAACTACTATCAACAGAATATACAGTTTATGTCCAAGAAGCAAGTCTCCATCAAGAATGCTTAGAGATGCTATTCACTCAGTCCTGAGACTAATGGCGCCAGAACTATCTTAGACTGGCAAGGAGGATGGAGTCCTTCATCTATATGAAGGATTTGACTCATTCACTCATTCCCAAAAGCGTAAAACCCATTAAGTAGAATAATAACAGCAGCAAACACATACGGTTTAGTATGTGCCTGACACTATTATATACACAGTTTTAAGTCATTAACGGTCCCTACAACACTGAGGTATATACTAATTATTACTCCCATTTTAAACAGACAGAAAACTGACACAGATTCACACCTAGTCAGTGGTACAGCCAAGATTCAAATCCAGGTCATCTAGGTCCACAGTCTGTATTCTTAATCACAGTGCTATGCTATAAGGCTAACTGTTCAATTGTAGATATACAACAGACTCCAACTCAGCTTCCTCTTCTTCCAGGCAGCTTAACTACAGTTTGGTCATCACCTGATAGGACAGATTTGGTTCTAGGTCACAATCTCAATCCCCTTCGCAATCTTTCAGATACTCACTGGTGCTCCCTTGGCTCTATATTGTTACAGTTTTGCTACCAGTTCTGTTTCACTATGTGTTTTTAACTTCCAATTCGTGTTTTTGCTTTTCCTATTAAGAAAATACCCACTGGGGTACCTGGGTGGCTCCGCCAGTTGGGTGTCTGACTCTTAACTTTTGCTCAGGTCAATTCTCATGGCTCGTGGGATCAAGGCCCATATAGGGTTCTCCACTGACGATAAGGAGCCTGCTTGGGTTTCTCTCTCTCTCTCTCAAAATAAAACATTAAATTAAATTAACTAAATTAAATATCCATTAAAAATACCTATAAAAAAAGAGAAAATACCCATTATTCTCAACCGTTTTCCACAGAGGAAATTCATTTGTTCATTTCTGCAAAGAGCAGGATTGGTTTAGATTAAGAACTTCAAGGTGGGGCCTAGCTGGCTCATTTGGGAGAGCATGAGTCTTGATCTCACTGTCACGAGTTCAAGTCCCACACTGGGTGTAGAGATTAGAAAAAGATACAGTAAAATTTAAAAAAATATTTTGGGGCACCTGGCTGCCTCAGTCAGTGGAGCATGTTATTCTTGATCTCAGGGTTGTGAGTTCAATCCCCACATGAGGTACAGAAATTACTTAAAATCTTGGGGCACCTGTGTGGTATAGCTGGTTAAGCATCCGACTCTTGATCTCAGTTCAGGTCATGATCTCACAGTTCATGAGTTCAAGCCCTGCACTGGGCTCTGAGCTGATGATGCAGAACCTACTGGGGATTCTGTCTCTCCTTCTCTCTAACCCTCCTCCACTTGTGATCTCGCTCTCTCTCTCTCTCTCAAAATAAACAAAATTAAAAAAAAAATTTTTAAGTAAATAAAATCTTAAAAAACAAACAAACAAAAAAACCTTCAACTCATTTGGGAGACCCAGAGTAGCTAGCAAAAGGAACTCTCTATCCCCCACCAGGAGACAGTAAGTCAGACTAGGGTGCCAAAAAACTCTAGTATGAGACTCAATTCCATGCAACTAAACTGCTTGTACCCTGCATGCCAGGAGCTGACCAAACTGGTACTTTTATTCTCTACAGCTGCTGAGGGCAGGGTCAAGCCTCCAGCAGCTGGTGAACAAGGTTAACTCCCCTACACCCAAGACGGCTGACAGAAGAGCCACAACATTATCTACTGTTCTGTGCATATAGTATGCCCACGGAAAAGATTAGTGCTGGTAAACTCTGAACATTACAGGACATCAAAAATTATTTGTTAAGTCATACTTCTTTCAGGTTACCTAAGGTCAAGGAAGAAAAAGTATTTAATTTTATCAATGGCTGCTTGCATCCATCTGTCCCACTCCTAGGCTGCTAATTTCTTGGCTATAAACCCTGTCTTTTACCCAGAATTCCAACTCAGCAGCTACCTTATTCTTATTCCCTGAAAAGTCTCCCATTATTCATGACTGGTCTTAACCCCTTTTCTTTTAATAGCCTTTTCTCTCCCCCCACCCCCTCAAAAAAGAAAAAAAAGGCCTATACTATATAGGATTTCACAAGACTTATAAACTTAAAAGAATACTATACTCCTAAAAAAAAAAAAAAAAGGAATACTGGGGCACCTGCATGGCTCAGTAGATTAAGCATCCGACTCTTGATTTCAGCTCAGATCAAAATCTGCAATTTGTAAGTCTGAACCCTGCATCAGGCTCTGCACTGATAGGACAGAGCATGTTTGGGATTCTTTCTCTCTCTACCCCTCCCCTGCTAAGTCTCTCTCTCTCCCTCTCTCTCCCCAAATAAATAAACATTAAAATTAAAAAAAAAACTATACTCTTAATTTAGATTACATTCAAACAAGCACCTTCCCAAATACCAAGAGGATACCTTCATTAGAGGGTTACTACTCCACAGCCAAGGACTTTTAAAGGGTCTATTTTATAAAGTAAAAAATGTTTTAATTATAAAAAAGATTGTAACCAAATTAAAATAGAATTTCTATAAATCACCCCTTTACCAGAACAAAATATTAACACCTTCCTCATAAATCCAGTAGAAATTCTTACACAGACACATATTTTTCCCCCTTGCTCTACTTGTATCAGATTCTGTTCACCTTCATACGTATTATTCTCTGGTTTGCCCCCATCCTCCCACCCCCGAGTTCGTACCCACCCACATACACAGTGGCACTTCTGCAGTCTGCTTTCAATTTCCATTTCTGAAAGCCTCCAAGTTCCTCACAGGCTCTAGCAACAAAGAATTACTGGATCTCCTACCATGTTCTGACCCTGTGGCCTGGGTAACCAGTAGAATGGGAAAACAAGTTAAGAAGGAGCCCAGGGGCACCTGGGTGGCTCAATGGGTTAACCTACCTACTTCGGCTCGGGTCATGATCTCAAGAGTTTGTGAGTTCAAGCCCCACATTGGGTTCTCTGCTGTCAGCACAGAGCCTGCCTTGGATCCTCTGTCCCCCACCCTCTCTCTGACCCTCCCCTGCACACAAGCCCCCACACATACACACACACTCTCTCTCAAAAATAAACATTAAAAAAAAAAGAGGGGCGCCTGGGTGGCTCAGTCGGTTGAGCATCCAGCTTTGGCTCAGGTCATGATCTCACAGTTCGTGGGTTCGAGCCCCACGTTGGGCTCTGTGCTGACAGCTAGCTCAGAGCCTGGAATCTGTCTTCGGATTCTATATCTCCCTCTCTCTCTCTCTCTGACCCTCCTTGCTCGCACTGTCTCGGTTTCTCTAAAATAAATAAAAAACAAAAAATTTTAAATAAAAAAGAGAGCGAGTACCTGGGTAGCTCAGTCATTAAGCATCTGACTTCAGCTCAGGTCATGATGGGGTGGTCATGAGCCCCAGTTTTCTTTCTCTCTCTCTGCCCTATCTCACTTGCACCCTCTTTCCCTCAAAAAAAAAAAATCTTAAAAAAAAATTTTTCCCCCCAGGGGCACCTGGCTGGCTCAGTTAGTGAGGCATGCAACTCATGGTCTTCAGGTTGTGAATTCAAATCCCATGTTGGGTATACAGATTACTTAAAAATAGAATCTTTAGAAAAAAATTTTCCAGGTTTCCAGTGTATAGCTGGGATGTCAAACTACTTACTACTCTGCAAACTAGTGATTCTCAAAGTATGATGTCCACATGGACAACAGCATCACCTGAGAACCTGTCACAAATGCAAATTCTCAAGGTCATCCCAGACCTACAGAACCAGAAATTATGTTCAGAAAGTCAATGTTTGTTGTTTTTTAGGTCATCTCTACCCTCAATGTGGAGCTTGAACACACATGCCTGAGATCAAGAGTCACATGCCACACTGACTGAGCCAGGCAGGTGCCTCAGAAATTATGTTTAAACAAGACCTGATGGCACACTAAAGAATCACTGGTCTTAAAGAAACTTAGATAAAAATTTTGATCCTGTGTGATTTAAACTAAAAGATGAGAAAACTGAAAAAAAATTTTTTTGCTTTTCTTATTTCACCTATATACCATACAATGCTATGAACTTCCAAAAAATACAATGGAAGCAATGGAAGAAATTAAACCATCACCTACAGTTCCACCACCCAAAATTAACTGCTTTCAATAGTTTATTTATTAAGTGTCCTTCCAGTGCTTTCTATCTGAGTGCATCACTGTCATCTACTAGAAATGGCTATATCAGAAGCGCCTGGGTTAAGCGTCCAACTTCAGTTCACATCATGATCTCACGGTTCGTGGGTTCAAGCCCCATGTCAGGCTCTGTGTGAACAGCTCAGAGCCTGGAGCCTGCTTCAGATTCTGTGTCTCCCTCTCTCTCTATCCCTCCTTTGCTCCCGCTGTCTCTCTCTGTCTCTCAAAAATAAATAGAAAACATTTTTAAAAATTAAAAAAATAATAATAATAAATATTCTAACTTCAGGACATAGCTAGGAATTTGTTTTCCTAAATAAATTCATTTTATCATTGTCTTACTATCTTTGGCCTCTTTCTCAAAAGTGGCACCATTTATTATCTGTATAACTTCTGGGCCCCACAATATGACTATTTTTCAAAAATAGTTTTTGAACCCATGAACAACACAGTTTCAAATGGTTATTCATTTATTTTAAGGGGCACCTAGGTGGCTTAATCAATTAGGCATTCAACTTTGGCTCAGGTCATGATCTCACAGTCCATGGGTTCGAGCTCCACGTCGGGCTCTGTGCTGATAGCTCTGAGCCTGGAGCCTGCTTTGGATTCTGTGTCCCCCTCTCTCTCTGGCCTTCCCTGACTCACACTGTCTCTCTCTCAAAATAAAGACATTAAAAAAAAGAATCATCTGCATTGGCGCACCTGGGTGGCTCAATCAGTTGAACATCCAACTCTTGATTCCCGGGATTGTGATCCCATGATGCCACTGAGCGTGGAGCCTACTTAAAATCCTCTCTCTCCGCCTGCCCCTCACCCTGGCTCACATTCTCTCTCTTTAAAAAACAAAAAACAAAAAAAAACCTCTGCATTATTTTTACACTGATTTGTTGTCTTTTGGGGGAGGGAGGGCAGCTTTCCACCAAGCCTTATATAGAGTAAGTCCCCAAACCTTGATTTTCAGCAGGCTGCAGAATGACTTCTAAGGCAGCTTGAGGGATTAAGAGATAAGTGTATGCTGGCATGTGGTAAGGTTAAGTCAGGATGGATTTTATTGAGGGAGGCAGAGAGGAAGTAAAGAAAGAAGAGGGCCCATTTCCTGGCTATTAACAAAAATTGGTAATAAATTGCCAAGTGAATGTTCCCATCTCAAATTCTCCTGTCCCTAACCCTATTTATTTTTTTAATGTTTTATTTATTTTTGAGACAGAGTGAGACAGAGCATGAAAGGGGGAGGGACAGAGAGACAGGGAGACACAGAATATTAAGACAGGCTCCAGGCTCTGAGTTGTCAGCACAGAGCCCAACGCAGGTCTCGAACCCACAAACGTGAGATCATGACCTGAGCTGAAGTGGGAGACTTAACTGACTGAGCCACCCAGGTGCCCCCCTAACCCTTTTTTAATGTTGCTCTTCCCCAATCATATTCAGCTGCGTTAGTCTCACCAATCCTCTGTGGAGAGAATCAAGGAAAGTCTCAGACTCATTAGAATGGGACAGACTTAATGCCAACAATAGTCTTAGTCCATAATACAGACATTTGGGGGGGAGGGGGTCTTCTTTTTTCTCTTTAGTAGGCTCCATGCCCAACGTGGGGTGTGAACTCACAACCCTGAGATCAAGAGTCACATGCTCTACCAACTGAGCCAGCCAGGCAACCCAAGACAGACGTGTTTTTATAAATTTTTTGTCCTCACATGTTACTCCCATTCCATCCCTACCCTCCAGCTCTGCATCCATCAGATCAAGATTAACTTCTCATTAGTAGCTCTGTCCCAAGGCCTTCTGAAGGAAAGGATATGCAGGGGAGTTGCTTTCTACTTTTGGCTTATTTTCTCTTCACAAGACCCAGTCAGAAAAGGGAAGGAAGAAGGTGTCAAATCATAGGCTAATCTACCTCACCATCCTTAATAAGCCAAATGTTTCTTTTAGTTAAGTCCTATTGACCACACCTGTTACAAAAATCAAGACTCTTTTATTCTTGATACTCTAAGCCAACACATTATCTACACCAAAATATCAGTTTAACTCATATCTTATTTTCAAGAAGAGAAAAGTCTTAATAGTTAACCTCCAAACTCCAAGTTGTGAAAAGGGCTTCAAGAAATCTACCATATACAACACTCAAAAATGTTACCTAGTTCAACTCATAGTAACTTGATAACCACTTTAAAGTTTTAGTCTATATTTCACATTAATTTGCTGTTTTGATTTTTGGTTAAAGTGTTAAAGTGGCATCTCTGCTAATCATTCTCAAATAAACTGGATATCAATGCTACAAAGTACATCCCAACCAAACTTTCACAAGAGACAAAACTTTACAAACCTCCAATTCTTACTGAAGACATACGAGCAAGAATACTTCAAATTATTCTTTTTCATAGCTCGGCATGTACGACTGAAACACCTGGCACTCAATTGTTATAAATACAAATATTTCACAACTGATTTATAAAAGTTAAAAATATCCATTATGAAGCTATTCCAGAACAGTTATATCATCTCTAGCTATTACTGTAAGCCAAAAATATAAACACTGATTTTGAAGTACTTCAGACCCACAGTTTTTCATTATGGTTCTCGAACCTTCCTAGTAAATCCAAGACATAGTCTCGTGTTGTTTAAAAAAAAAAAAAAGTGTATTTGTTTTCTTGTAATGGCAACTTTACTACCATTTCACTCATGCCAAAAGCAACTTTTTAAAAAAATGTCAGTTATATGAAGAATGTATCAAAACATAGCAATCCATTCAAATGTTAACACAGCTGACACTTGCACACCAGGCTTGGTTTTCATTCATATACCAAATACAAAATTCCTTATTAAGGAAATCTACTACTACTACTACAATTGAAAAAATTATTCCCTACCTTTTTCCTTCTCACAAGCATGTGTATAAAAACCTGCTCAACTATTCTCTACATCCACATTAATCTCAAGAACAAAGGCTTACAAAAATTACCCCCCAACCCTCTAGGAAGCTGCATGTTCTACCAGGTAAGCAAGGACTACTTAAGCTGTCTATCTCAAAAAGAACACATTAACTGACTCCAGATCCTCCCCAAACATCTCCTAAACCTGCAGTCTGGTTTCTACTACCCTATTACTCCAACATTAAGAAAAATGCTATTTCCCAGGTCACCACTGAAATGTCAAATATTTTTTCTATTCTTATTTTTTCACCGGTCTCTGGCATTCAACACATTTCATAATTTTATTCCTGTGGCTCCTCAGACACCACGTCCTGGTTGTCTTTCTCAAATCCTCAGCAGCATTACATTTTTCCCTGAGCCCTGACATGTAAGAAATTTCAATTGTTGAGCACACTCTCCCTTCCCACAAAAATTTTATGCTCTACTGGCATCAATAATTACCTCCAACTTCAAAGCAAAAGACCTCGTGTCTCTCCAAAGATTCAGCCCACATCTAACTGCCTACTAGGTGTCTAACCTATAAAGGAATTCACCCAAACGCATCTCATTTGAAAGCTTACAAAATTTTCCAAGTGACCAATATTTTTCAGTGTTCCAGAGCTCAAAACCTTTAAACCATTCTTTTAATGCCACCACTTCTTTATTTAAGGCCTTCTATCTATACCTTCCTTTACAAATCTCTCTGCCATCACCTTAGTATAGGTATCTGAATTAAGGGTCATTGTATTTAAAGCTTCCTCCTGTCTTCTAGGAATAAATTAGGTAGCGCTGTCTAGTACTAGTTTTGATGTGTCAGTGTTACATACATAACCCAGCAGTTACAAGATACCTTTATCAACTACATTATCAATAATTGCTTCCTCTCTGGTTCACTGAAACTTCATGCCCTTATTTACCTGTCTGAACTATCGTAATGGTAAAACTGATTCCACAGTGATCTGTTTCATCTCTTAGAATATCACTAAAATCTGTACCTTCTATTCACAAATAAAATACAAGCTCTTTATTCCTTTCTGAGCCATACACTCTGGTCAAAGTGGCCTTGCAATTCTCCCAAATCGCACCTACGTTTTTGCCTCCACCTTCCATCGGCATGGTTTCTTTTTTATTATTATTTTTTTTTTTTACATTTTATTTATTTTTGAGAGACAGAGAGAGATAGAGATAGCGTGTGCAGGGGAGGGTCAGAGAGAGAGGGAGACACAGAACCGGAAGCAGGCTCCAGGCTCTAAGCTGTCAGCACAGAGCCCAACATGGGGCCCAAACCCACGAACTGTGAGATCATGACCTGAGCCAAAGCTGGATGCTTAACTCCATGGACTCCAAGGGCCGAAAGCTCCTTCTCTCTCTGCCTCTCCTCTGCTTGTGGTCTGCCTCTCTCTCAAAAATAAACATTAAAAAAAAAATTTTTTTTTAACTCTTCTGTGGTAAAATATTGTAAATGGCCTATATTAACAAGGTTTTTATTGCTGTAACCAACTGGATTGTTCTGTAATATACATAGGTACTGTCCCACCATTACCTTAGTACTCCTAATCACAAGGAATTAAAAACATACTAAATAGGGGCACCTGGGTGGCTCAGTCAGTTAAGCGTCCGACTTCTGCTGAGGGCATGATCTCAGGTTCATGGGTTCGAGCCCCGTGTCGGGCTCTGTGCTGACAGCTCAGAGCCTGGAGCCTGTCTTCAGATTCTGTCTCCCTCTCTCTCTGCCCCTCCCCGCTCATGCTCTGCCTGTCTCTGTCTCAAAAATGAAACATTTTTTAAAAGTTTTTAAAAAATGATACTAAATAAACTGAAGTACCAAAGCTAAGAATTTTCAAATGGTCATCTGGTCTACAGCAAGTCATTGATATACCAGGGAACTTCTAATCACAGTAAAATGAGATCTTGCGGGAAAAACTTAAACATTCAGTAAGTTACTATAAAAAGCTAACCCAAAGAACATGTTTAATGTGATTTATATGAAAAATAACATAGTTTCTCTTGGGGCACCTGGCTAGCTAAGTCCATAGAGCATGAGACTTTTTATCTTGTGGTTATGAGTTTAAGCCCCACATTGAGTGTAGAGATTACTTAAAAATAAAAAAATAATAATAATAAACAAGTAAACAGAATAACTTAAATTTCCTTTACTAACTGCTGCAAATGAACGACCAATCAAGGCCAAACAAAAGATACAATAATACAGTAATCAAAATAGCAAATTATAATCAAAACTGAATTATAAACACAAAATTCTAAGTGTTTTTTTTCTTTACATTTCAAATATTTTTTAAAGTAATAGCTACATTCAACGTGGGGCTCGAACTCACAACCCTGAGATCAAGAGTTGCATTCTCCATCAACTGAGCCAGGCAGATGGCAATAAAATCCAAAGTATCTTAACAAAAGAAACAATAACTTCAGGAATTTGTCCATTATTGATCCTACAGGAAGAATGCAGGAAAAATAAGAGTCAGTTTCCCACTGGTTCAAGGAAGCCTCCCCAATATCCAGACTCAACTGACAATGTTTTGCTGTCACTCCCCAAAGGATTCTGACTCCTAACTGCATTGCGTCTACTTTGGTCTTCCCATCAGAATGTAAGCGCCTAGAGAGAACAGGAGCAGTGCATTATTCCCCTGTATCCCCAACACTTAACAGTTGCTGACAAGTAGCAACATTAAATCTTTAAGTGAACACCTGTATAGTAGCACATGTCATTAACAACAGCAACAAAAACTATTACTCAGGCCTAATCTGGGTTAACCTACATTCTAAGCATTTCACAGAAGTAAAATGCCATGAGAATTTACTATCTAAAGTTTCTTTTGTTGTAAGAGTTTACCCTTATTCCCACACATCAAAAAGACTTTTTTTCATCAGTATTTCAAAATCTGGAGTCTGCAGAGATTAGCAAAATACACAGAAAATTTTTAGTCTTACTACCAGCCCAAGAAAGTTACACTTATCCTACAATAAATTGCAATTCACTTAACACTAGCAAGATTTATCTAAACCAGAGGCGCCTGGGTGGCTCAGCCCATTGAATGGCTCAGGTCATGATCCCTGGGTCGTGGTATCAAGCCCTGCAGAAAGCGTGGGCCGGGCAC
Source organism: Helogale parvula (assembly GCA_004023845.1). NCBI lineage: Eukaryota > Metazoa > Chordata > Mammalia > Carnivora > Herpestidae > Helogale > Helogale parvula. Next base: position 24,268 of record PJEM01015662.1, read on the forward strand.
CAAGCCTGCCCAAGATTCTTTCTCTCCCAAGGGGCACCTGAGTGGCTCAGTTAGTCGACCATCTGACTACGGCTCAGGTCACAATCTCAGGGTTCCTGAGTTCAACCCCACATCCGGCTCACTGTCAGTGCAGAGCCCTCTTCTGAATCCTTTGTCCCCTTCTCTCTCTGCCCCTCCCCAATCATGCTCACGCACACTCTCTCTCAAAAATAAATATAAAATATGAGTCTCTCTCTCTCTTCCTGGGCCCCTCTCCTACTCAGACTCACTATCTCTAAAAATAAACATTTCGTTAAAAAAATTACCTAACCTAAGTAACAGTAGTCATCTTATCAGATGTGACTGGCCATTATGCCTGATAATTGACAAAATAATCACTTATATAGATTGTCATTATTCTACTTCAATAACAATACATAAACAGGGTAAAGCAAAAACTCCAAAATACAAGTTACAAAAGACATTTTGTGAACTGGGAAATCTAAATACAAATTTTTATCTTATCATTAGTATTACTTCTTATGTATATTATTAAATAACATTCACTTCCTAGGTATGATGATGTTATTGTGATTATTTGTATGAGAAGCTTTTTATTGTAGAGATATTTGCTTAGGAGGGGCACCTGGGTACTTAGTTAAGTGTTAAAACTTCGGTTCTGGTCATGATTGCAGTTAGTGAGTTGGAACTCCACATCGGGCTCTCTAGTGTCAGCACAGCCCACTTTGGATCCTGTCTCCCTGTCTCTGCCCCTACCTCACTCTCACACGCAGGCATGTGCATTCTCTCTATCTCAAAAAAAGAATAAATTATTTGGGGGCACCTGGCTGGCTCAATTAGCTTTTGATTCTTGATCTTGGCTCAGGTCACAATTTCACGGTTCCTAAGATCAAGCCCCACGCTGGGCTCTCCGCGCAGTTAACACAGAGCCTGCTTGGGATTTGTCTCTGCCCCCTCCCCCCTCAAAATAAATAAACTTTAAAGAATAAACATTTAAAAAGAGAGAGAGATACTTGTTTAGGAAATACTCAGGCATACGTGTCAAGATGTTCCACCTTACTTTCAGAATCATTCAACCTCAGAAGATGACCAAGGTAGAGAAAAAGTCAATGTAGTAAAATATTAATATTGACTCCATCCAAGTCAAAGGTATACATAGGCTCTGGGGCACCTGAGTGGCTCAGTAAGTTGGACATCCAACTTCAGCTCAGGTTGTGAGCTTACAGTTTGCGAGTTCGAGCCCCATATAAGGCTCTGTGCTGACAGCTAAGAGCCTGGAGCCTGCTTCAGATTCTGTCTCTCTTTCTCTCTCTCTCTGTCCCTCCCCAGCTCATGCTCTTTCTCAAAAATAAACATAAAAAAAGGTATCTGTATGCTCATAATACTCTTTCAGTTTTCATAGATTTGAAAAATATTAAATTAAAAAGTTGAAGGAGAGGCACCTGGGTGGCTCAGTTGGTTAAGCATCTGACTCCTGCTTTCAGCTTAGGTCATCATCTCAGGGTTTCGTGGGTTCAAGTCCCATGTCAGGATCCGCCTACTTGGGATTCTCTCTCTGGCCCTCTCCCACTCATGCTGTCTCTCTCAAAAAAAAACCAAAACCAAAAACAAAAAAACTGAAGGAAACCAAACAGAAGAATGAAAACTACACCAAGGACAAAAAAAAATAACAATCAGGAATGTAGAAGATGTTGATAGCAGAAATATATATAAAATATCCTTAATTATAATTAACACTGACAGTTCCCACGCTCCAGACGTCCAAAGACGTCTGCAGGATATGCTCGCAAAGCAAAATCCAGCTGTGTGATGTTCATAAAATATGTATCTAAAACATACCTCTAGAATAGCCTAAAACATTTAAAAATTAAAGAATATCAAATGTAGGTAAGGATGTGGAACTCTTATCAATTCAGTCTTGGGAATTAAGTTCTGATGTCTAAGATATTCATTGTTTGTATGAATTAATCGTCTTCCCTAGGCTTCTAGAATGGTATCAGATGTTTATAATCTCAAGAGAATTGAAAAAAATAATCACAATTTTCTGTGTTCTGAAGTTCAGATGAAGAGTCTAATCAAAAATGACTGTACAAAATGAACTTTTAGGACCTCATCGATAAAAAGCTTCTGCACAGCAAAGGAAACAATCAATAAAACTAACAGGTAACCAATGGAATAGGAAAAGATAGTTGCAAATGGCATATCGGATAAAAGGCTAGTATCCAAAATCTATAAGGAACTCACCAAACTCCACACCCGAAAAACAAATAATCCAGTGAAGAAATGGGCAGAAGACATGAATAGACATTTCTCCAGAGGACATCCAAATGGCGAACAGACACATGAAATGATGCTCAGCGTCACTCATCATCAGGGAAATACAAATCAAAACCACAGAGATACCACCTCACGCCAGTCAGAGTGGCTAAAATGAACAAATCAGGAGACTATAGACGCTGGCGAGGATGTGGAGAGACGGGCACCCTCCTACACTGTTGGTGGGAATGTAAACTGGTGCAGCCGCTCTGGAAAACAGTGTGGAGGTTCCTCAAAAAACTACCCATAGAACTCCCTTATGACCCAGCAACAGCACTGCTAGGAATTTACCCAAGGGATACAGGAGGGCTGATGCATAGGGGCACATGTACCTCAATGTTCACAGCAGCACTTTCAACAATAGCCAAATCATGGAAAGAGCCTAAATGTCCATCAACTGATGAATGGATAAAGAAGATGCGGTTTATATATACAATGGAATACTACATGGCAATGAGAAACAATGAAAGCTGGCCATTTGTAGCAATGTGGATGGACCTTGAGAGTGTTATGCTAAGCAAAATAAATCAGGCAGAGAAGGACAGATACCATTATGTTTTCACTCATAAGTGGAACAGGAGAAACTTAACAAGACCACAGGGGCGGGGAAGAGGGAAAAACAGTTGGGGAGAGGGAAGGAGGCAAACCACAAGAGACTCTTGAATACTGAAAACTGAGGGCTGGTGGGGGACAGAGGATGGGGGGTGATGGGCATGGAGGGGGACACTTGTTGGGATGAGCACTGGGTGTTATATGGAAACCAACTTGACAATGAACCGTAAAAGAAAAAAATATAAAACTAAAATAAAATTTCAAAAAAAAAATAAATAAACATTCTGGTATTCAATAAAAAAAAATGACTGTACAACAGTTTGAGATCACCTAGTAAAGTTACACATACTCCACACACAACCCAAAACTCCACTCCCAATTACATAGTCTTGAGAAATCAGTTTGTTTTAGGAGGAGGGTCAGGTTGTGCAAATGTTCACAGAGACAAGTAAAATTTCTAATCACAAAAAAATAGAAATGACCGAAACATCCATCACAACAGAATAAGATGTGGCATATCCTAATTTTCTTTTTTGTTTGTTTGTTTTTTTATTTTTGATACAAGAGCCAGCAAGGGAGGGCAGAGAGGGAAAGAGAGAATCTCAAGCAGGCTGGGCATAGTCAGGGCAGAGCCCAAGGCTGGGCTTGAGGCTTGATCTCAGGAAAGGTGATATCATGACCTGAAGTGAAATCAAGAGTCAGACACTTAATTCACTGAGTCACCCAGGTGCCCCAGATATGGCACATCCTTACAATGGAAGTACCATAATATTGAAAATGACTGAAAGAAAAAACCAATACGAATGAATCTAAAACATGTAAGAGAAAAAAAATATATAAGAAGAATCACATAATTCCATTTAAATCAAGATTGATGAGCACCTGGCTGGATCAGAGGGTAAAGCATTGGACTCTTGATCCTAGGGTCATGTGTTCAAGACCCACGTGGGGGTATAGTTTCCTATGAATGAATGAATGAACGAACGAATGAATGAATGAACGAATGAATGAAGCAAGCTTGAAAATGGGCAACAATAAACCATGTATTACTTATGGATTATACGAAATAAAAATTATCCTAAAAAATAACAAGCAAAAAAAAAAGGATAATGCTTACCTTTGGGAAAAAAGAAAAGGAATGCCTTTGGAGATGACAGGGGGCTTTCAGGTAACAGGAATGCTCTACTTCTTGGCTAGTCATTTTATTCTTGTTTTTGAAAACTCTACATGTGTTTTTATATCTTATATACCTTCCCTGATGTGTATCCTATATTTCTCAATAAAAATCATTAAGTATAAAAGTATTATTCCATGGGCACCTGAGTGGCTCAGTCGGTTAAGCTTCCAACTCTTGATTTAGGCTCAGGTCATAATCTCACAGTTCAGGCTCTATGCTAACACTGGGGAGACTGCTTAGGATTTTGTCTCCCTCTCTCTCTCTCTCTCTCTGCCCCACCTTTGCTCACAATGTCTCTCTCTCTCTCTCTCAAAAATAAATAAAAATATTTTTTAGGGGCATCTAAGTGGCTCAGTTGGTTGAGTGTCCAATTTTGGTTCAGGTCATTATCTCACAGTTTGTGAGTTCGAGCCCCATATCAGACTCTGTGCTGACAGCCCAGAGCCTGGAGCCTGCTTTCAGATTCTGTATCTCCCTCTCTCTCCATTTCCCCTGCCTCAGAAATAAATAAAAAACATTTTAAAAAATTAACAATAAATAAAAATATGTTTTCATAAGTGTTATTTTTTTTTAATTTTTTTTTAATGTTTTTATTAATTTTTGATACAGAGAGACAGAGCACAAGAGGGGGAGGGGCAGAGAGAGAGGGAGACACAGAACTGGAAGCAGGCTCCAGGCTCTGAGCTAGCTGGCAGCACAGAGCCTGACGCGGGGCTCGAACCCACGAACGTGAGATCTGACCTGAGCCGAAGCCGGAGGCTTAACCGACTGAGCCACCCAGGCGCCCC
>PJEM01015663.1:0-29098 GCA_004023845.1 Helogale parvula
AAAAAAAAAAAAAAAAGTGTGAATCCTAATTCCACAAAAGAAATTGGAGAAATTATTACTGGCTTGACCTTTTTTTAAAATGTTTATTTATTTATTTTGAGAGAGAGAGAGAAAGCGAGCACACATGTGAACAGGAAGTGAGAGAGAGAGATTCCCTCTAGCTCTAGCTAGAGGCTCTGGCTGTCAGGGAGGAGTCAGTAAAATAAGGAGTTCGATCTCAGGAACCATGAGATCATGACCTGAGCTGAAATAAGACTTGGAAGCTTTACCAACTGAGCCACCCAGTTACCCTCTGGCTTGACTCTTTGTCACCAAATCCATAAAATGGAATAATTATTATTATTATCATTAAGTTTATTCACTTACTTGATCAGTCATTCAATATATATGGAATATCACCCCATACTAGACACTGGTTCTGGATTGTTCTGTTCAAGGGTTGTTCTGAGGAGGTGGTGGTAAGACCAATGTAAAATGTAAAGCTCCAGGCAACTGCTTTTACTTGCAGTGGTTATTTATTTTCATAGCTTACTAGAGCAAGTAAAATTACCTAAAACCATAGCAAAGAGACAAAAGGGAAAACTTTCTGGCTCTGAGCTGGTAAAAAAAGAAAGTATGTCTCTACTCCTTTCAATGAAGGGGTTTAGCTAAAGTCTCCATTCATTCTGGACAGTGCCCCTCAAAGGGAAGCCTGCTTTCTTCTGGCAGTCTCAGGATTTCTGGGAATGGTCTTGCTAGGAGAATTTACAAACTACATTCTCAGGAGCTTCTAGCCCTGCCTCTGTCACAGTTCACCCTCCTTCAAGTCTCTTAATTTTTCCTGGTCTCAGTTTTCTTACCTGTAAAACGAAGGGTTCTGCCACTAACGTGATAGCACAGTAAGCAGGTCACTTGAATATATTGGGGGCTTATTTGCTACATTTCTATGGTGGGGAGTCAGTACTCAAGCTAAGGCTTGGAGGACTGAGGTGAGTACAGGCCCCAGGACTCCATTGCAGATGAGAAGTTGCAACTCCAACCAGATCCAACATTCCCCCTTCCCATTTTCCCCAACACTTCCTTTTTAAAAACCTCTTTACTGTTACCCCTTTACTAATTTGATTATGAAGGTTAAGCAATTTAGTATGTGAACGCTCTAGCCTGGCTGTACTGGCTGGTTTAAGAGGTGCCAGCTGCTTGTAACTGGCCTAGGATCTCTGTACACTATGCCACGGGACACTGAGAGTTGCACTGTATCAACAGCTCAGATTCAGATACGGTATTGCTGGCTGTGGTGTGATCCTCTAAAATGGTTAGAATCTCTAGGTAAAATTCCAAATATAAAAACCAAGCCAAGTAAAAAATCTGAAAACACATCTTCCTTTTAGTTGTCTGGGAGTTGCATCCTGGAAAATTTAGTGTATGTAGTCCTGGCCTGACCCCCTGAACTCAGAAAATCTCTAGTAGAAGCTTCTATTTAACTGTCAGTCTTACCTTTTAGAAACTAACAAACGGCTAGGACTGAAAAAGAAACATTTGAGGAAGATGCCTACCCAGATGATTCAGAAAGAGTCTAGCAGTTACCTCAGGCTCATTATAATGTTACAGTCCCCTTCTGGATATTTATCCCACACTTAAATGACAGGAGTCTGCTTTCCCCCCTTCAGGGAGACACAGTTTTGGAAATGATTCCCCATGACCTCCTTGTTTGCACAAATAAAGCTTACCTTGTGAGGCAGCTCCACTCGGTGTAGTCGCTGTCTATAACTCAGCAAGGACTGGGCTCACTTTGGTTCAGTAACCTTTCTGGCCTAGTAAATAGTCAATACATATCCAAGAAATAAATAAAATAATTGAAAAATAAAACACATTTTACATATGATTGTAAAGCCCAGATTATAAAACAGATTTTTCATATACGGAGAGATAGAAAAACAGAGACAATGTGTGTGGGGGGAGGGGAAGGAAGGAGGAGGGCTGGGACCCCTTGCCCTCCGCCCCTATATGCCTGTAGTGACCACCAAAAACAGTCCTGTTAATTTCCAAAACTTTTAGAGAGGCCTACTGCCTCTATTGAGAACCACTTTTCTAGAGAGTGGGGAGTTGCTGATCTAACAACAATCGGGCGGATGCCTCCTTTTTGTCAGTAAACAGGAACCTGGAGAACGACAAAACTAAGGGCAGGAAGGTCCCCTTTTCTAACCTGGAACACCGCCTTCCGCCCAGAGACTGGTGACAAGCTATCATGGGCTCGGGTTTTGATTGGGTAGTTGAGAAACTAAAACCGCAGGAGGGAAAACCCCAGTGCTTTCCTCCGTCCAGTGGATAACTTGCGCAGAGACCCCTCGCTTTGAGACCTTGGGTGTGTTTGCTGAGCGCCGCCACCTGTCGCCACCTGCCGCCACCTGCCGGAGCGAATTCGCGGTGAGCACCCCCCGCCCGTGACGCCTCCTCCCTCTGTTTTTCCTTATCCACTGGCTCTCCCGGGCCCTGCGGCTCCTCGGTCCTTCTTCCCAGCCCAGTGTAGTCAGGAACCCGGGCTCGGCTCGCCCAGCCTCCGAGCAGACGCGACAGGGAAGCAGCCGAGAGGCTGGAAAGCGGCGTGTGGCTGGAATGCACGCTTCCTGTTCTATTCTCCCGGGAGAGCTGCCTGGGCAGGACGGGACTGGACAGGACAAAATAGCGAAGTCATTGATGGTGTATGTGGGTGGGCAGTACCTTTCCGGAGTGCCTAGTTTCGACTGGAAGTGTCTCTTTCCCTGGGCAGAGCGCGAAGGGGGAAGGGCAGTCCCGTTGTGAAAGGCAAACACTTGAGGGTAGAGCTCTGGTGAAAAGCAGGTATCTGTGGGGTCTAAGAAGAGAATTGCCTGGGTAAGTAGGTCGGGCGCTTCCGGTGGAGACCTGAGCACTGTGCTTCCTCAGGGTGCCCTGCTTTCCATTTTCCTTTAGGGTTCCACACTTTCCCACCAGGTTCTAGGGCGTGTGTCTAGATCCAGATAGTATCACATAGCTTTGTGTAACATTTCTGTGGCAGCTTATGGGTTTGTTTTGGTAAAAGTTTTATTGAGATACAATTCACAAACCATACAATTCATCAATTTAAAGTATAAAATTCAGCGGGTTTTAGTACATTCACAGAGTTGTGCAAACATTACCTCAATTTTAGAACATTTTCATTGTGCTCAAAAGAAACCCTGTACCCATTAGCAGTCACTGCCCATTTCTCCTCAACACCCCAGGCCTAAGGAGCCACTCATCTTTCTGTCTCTATAGATGTGCCTATTCTTGACATTTCATATAAATGGAATCATACAATTTATGGTCTTTTGTGATTGGCTTCTACTGCTTAATGTGTTTTCAAAGATTATCAATATTATAGCAATTATCTGTGCTTTATTCTTTTTTATTGCTTAATAGTACACCATTGGATGGATATACTATATTTTTAAAATCTATTTGTTAATGGGCATTTGGGTTGTTTCCACTTTGGGGCTATTATGAATAACATTGTTATCAACATTCATGTATAAATTTTTTATTTGGACAGAAGTTTTCAATTCTCTTGGGTATATACCTATGAGTGGAGTTGCTGGGTCATTTTTAACCAGTTGAGGAACTGCCAGACTGTTTTCTAAAGTTGCTGCGCCATTTTACATTCCCACCAGCACTATATGAGAATCCCAGTTTTTCTACATCCTCACCAACACTTTTATTATTTATTTTTTAAATTTTAGTCATCCCAGTGGGTGTGAAATGGTATCTCATTATGACTTTAATTTGCATTTCCCTAATGATGACTGAGGATGCATTGCTTTTAAATTACAAAATAATTTTTAAAAAGGATTTACATGCTGAGGTTTTGAGAACTTTAACTGTCTATGTCATGTGCCCACTGTCGCAGACTCAAACCAACCAAGTCTCCTTATACAAATGCTTGAACTCTATCCCCTCTTCCCTAGAATGGAATCTGGGATGAAATGCTTCAAGAAAGCTCCTCTTGCTGTCTCTGTTAGAAAGGGAACACTGGGCAAATCTGCATGTACTAAATGGTTCATTTCTTACTTGCTATTAGAAACCTAAATGTGCAGGGAACCTGGGTGGCTCAGTCAGTTAAGCATCTGACTCTTGGTTTGGGCTCAGGTCACAATCTCACGGTTCATGAGATGGAGCCCTGCATCCATCTGATAGCACAGAGCCTGCTTGGGATTCTCTCTGCCCCTCCACCATGCTCTTTTTCTCTTTCTCAAAATAAATAAACATTTTAAAAAAAAGTCCAGATGTGCACAGAACTTGGTCTCAATTTTTACTTTGTAAAAACTAAGTTTCCTTGAAATCCTGGCACTGGATCTTGGATGAAATAGTGACCCTTTCTTGGTATGCAGCACTTTTGTGCTTCTCTTCATGTAAGTGCCCCTTGGGCTTCTCCTACTTCCCATCAGGACACAGAATAAGAAGATATAAAGTTTAAACTTTGTTTAAATGTATAACTATTAAAGTATTTTGAATACACATTTTTCTTTATATATCTATTTTACACTACTAGCAATCTTATTTAGATATTACCAAAACTTAATTTTTCTTCTCTCTTTTTTTTCAGTTAAAAATTAAGATTGAGTAGTCTTAAAAGTGGTTCCCAGAAGCTGCACAAACCCACCCGCCCACGTGGGAACACAGCAGTTGTGGAGGTGGAGACAGAACTGGACCCAGAATCAAAGCTCAAATATACCAGAAAATCTGGATTCTAAATTGTATGTAAGTCAGAAAGTGACAGACCAACAGCTGTGAGACACTGGGAACTTTACCATTCACTGTAAACTTTGGCACAGATCACTTATTTCTCTGAAGACTGGATCCAGCAAGCACAATGAATACAAGAATGTGCTGCGGTAGCAGGGTGAATTCCAGACAAACCCGAGAATTCCGTACAGCTGAGGAAGGAGGCCCAACTCCTGAGGTGGTCTTAGAAACCGAACTGATAGATCTCAGAGAAAGTGATGAAATTGTTGACCTCACCTGTGAATCCCTAGAACCTGCAGTGATTGACCTAACTTGCCATGACTCTGTTGTGATTACTGAAGAAAGGAGGAGGCCAAGGAGAAACAAAAGGTCACTCCAAAGGCAAACTGGCAGCTGTGTGGTGAGCAGTGATAAGGAGGAGTTGATGAGAAACAGAGATGTGTATGTGACCAACAGGACCTCCCATAATGCCCTGGAAGAAGAAGCTTTAAGTTGCACACTACCTGGTTATATCCGGTGTCGAATTTGTATGGATGGGTACTCGGAGATTGAACTGAGTAGGCGACATATTTACTCTACAGAATGTGGCCACATCTTCTGTAGTCACTGCCTCTGCACTTCCCTTAAATATAGTAAAACTTGCCCAGTTTGTTTGAAAAAAGTCAGCTGTCATCAGTACCACCGTATTTATATATGAGGTGTATTGTATCATTCAGGACAGACAGAACTTGGCTGGATTTTTCCATGTCCTTGTGCAGAAACTGTGGGTTGTTGGCATCCTATACAATGGATTCAAAAGGCTGCTTTAAAAATTGTCTTCTGGGGTGCCTGGGTGGCTCTGTCAGTTGAGCCTCTGGCTCTTGATTTTGGCTCAGGTCATGATCTCACAGTTTGTAAGTTCGAGCCCTGCATTGGGCTCCGTACTGACAGTGCACAGCCTGCTTGGAATTCTCTCTCTCCGCCTCTCTCCTTCTCGCTCTCTCTAAATAAATATGTTAAATTGTAAAATATTATTTTCTGGAGTATATAAAAACTTTTTAATTTCTCAGACACTATGTGTGAGACTACTTTTTGATTCCTATTGTTTCATGATTTAAGGCTAGACTTTGGTTGTCATAGTGTGCCAGAGACTAGTGGTTGTCCTCAAAGCAGTTTTTCTTTTTTTCTCATAGTAATCAATCTTTAATTGACCACACATGGGCATTTTGGAGCATGTAAACAAGGGCAACATCTTAGAGATGGTGGAGCAAGTAGATGGAAAGAGCATGGGAGACTGACAGCTTTGCATACAAATTTGGACATGTACTTGAGAGACCAACTTTCTTCTTACTTAAGCAACCTTATATTAGGTCTTATTTAGAGCAATGGAAACTTTATTTTAATTAATGGGCCAAATAGGGTGCTGTCTCCGGGTTTCTCTGGATTTCCTGATGCCATTAGGGTGGAAGGAAGTCAGTCCTTTCTGACCACCTCTCCACCCAGCAGGGTATAGAGGGGTACATGGGCAGGCACCGAGTCCTCTGAGACTCCTCCTGGCCTTTGAAGCCAGTCTGAGTAGCTGCCTAGGCACATGGGAATCTAGAGTTGTGGTTCTGCTCTCTGACCTGCCAGACCACAGAGGAGATGCTGTCACCCTGGCCTCACAGGTGTGGCTGCATCCACCACACTGGTCAACAACAAGTTGGCAATCTTCTCTGTTAGCAAACACATCACTGCACCACCATCCCAGCTGCTCCAGGGTCACTGCCCACCCCCCACCTCCCAGCCAAATACACACTAGCTCTTTTTTCTTTTGCAGAGGATCACATAGCACTCATAATTCAGCCTGCACTTCAGAACTGGAGAGGATGAGATCTCTACAGTGCTCCCTCCTTTTCCCTCAGAATGACATGGGCAGTAAAGTTTGTTCCCAACTTACTATGGTTGTAGCAGTGCTGCTCTCCTTCATGGAGGCTTAGTCGTGCCAATGGAACAGTGTCCATCCTTGTGTCGTGTCTGTCTACGCAATACATTGTCTGAGATGTTCCATGCCTCAGGCTTCAGTTGCTTGACATGGCATAGGATATATGCAAGGTAAATGTGATATACTCCCTTCTGTGTGTTCCTTTGTATATTCTAAAATGGAAAGAGGAAGAAATCAAACATGAAAATGAAAAAAAATGGAAAAGTTCTAAATATTATCTTCCTACATTTCAACAGGTCATTTTATGTATCCCACTTTGGAAACTATTAATTGCTCTGTGACATAGCACACAGTCTATCAGAAAACTGGCTAATGGCTGAAACACCTGAGGTGCCTATTAAATACAGATTCTGTTTTTATACATCTTGTCCATGTGATCAGGATAAAGAGCAGAGTCCCTCTGGTTTGTCAGCAGCCCTCAACCCTCCCTACTGTATTCTGCCTAGCCCACTACATATTTTCCTTTCATGTAGATATTTGAATTTTTGACTCTGCTTTCAGGGGAAAAAATAGAGGGAATTCTGCCTTTTTCCAAAAAACATCAAGATAAATTTTATGGACAACAAAATGCACTGATCTTAAATGTATAATTAGATGAATTTGGGCAAATATATACTTCATAATGACCAACACCCCTATCAAAATACGGAACAATTCTGTTATTCTAGAAAGCTCCCTTATGTCCCCTTCTAGTCAGTCCCCATCCCCACCCCCTAAGTAACCACTGTTCTGATTACTGTCATCATACACATGCTTGGGAACACTGACTTTTATTACTTCATTGTCTGACTCTGTTCATCACTGAGGAAAATATCAGAGAGATTTGGAGTATAAGCACTAGGAAGGGATCAAATGCTTGTTTTAGTGGGAGCATGACTAATATTACCTCTTTTAAGAATTGAAACCAGAAATAAATCAATCAAAGACAAACACCATATGATTTTACTCATATGTGGAATTTAAGGAACAAAAACGATGAACATATCTGATCAAAAAAAGAGAGGAGCAAACCAGGACACAGACTGCTAATGACAAAGAACAAACTGAGGTTACTGGAGGTAGGTAGGTAGGGGATGGGCTAAATGGGTGATGGGTTAAGGAGGGTGCTTGTAGTGATGACCACTGGGTGTTGTATGTTAAGTGATGAATCACTAAATTCTGCACCTGAAACTATATTACACTGTATGTTAACTAACTGGAATTTAAATAATAATTTGAATAAAATAAAATGATACTTCAAAACAAAACAAAAAAGAAAAGCCTTTTGTGTAGACAGTTAAGGGTACAATAACTATTAATAAGTATTAATGGAAAAAAATTGAAGGAAGAAAGTGTCATTAATAATGACACCTGCCATTCATTAAGTAATAGTTGTGTTCCAGGCACAGTACTAGGCACTTCACACATCCCAGGCAGTCAATAATACATGCACCTAGGCAAGAGCAGGAATCCACCAGGATGTAAGAGCAAAACTGAAGGGAGCTGCCATGGGGCATATTAACGTGAATAAGTTGGCTAATGATTATATATGGCTGTGGAAAGAAGCGAGAAATAAAGAAGAAGTAAGGCCATATTGTGGATAGAGCATTGTTTGCTATGTGACAGAGTTTTATACAGGTGCTAAGGAGCCCTTAAAGACTCTGAAAAAAAGCCTCCAGAGAAATATTCTTAAGGATTCAGCGTGACCTCAGTGAAGGCTGAAGATGCTGTTTGAAAGTTGGTGGGGAAATGTGGAAGTGGAATTAAGAAGGGAGGATCCTGCTGTTTACTTTCCTCTCAAAACAGAAGTGAATTCTAAGAAATGTATAAGAAAAAGGATGAAGTAATCTTGGTCTGAGGAATTTGGTAGTCCACTGTACTCTCCTGCCCTCAGATGTCTAGCAGTTTCATTTTATTTATTTACTTATTTTTAATTGGCAGATAATTATTTATTTATTTTTAAAATTTCATTTATTTTATTTTTTTAAATTTTTAATGTTTTTTATTTATTTTTGAGAGACAGGGAGAGACAGCGTGAGCAGGGGAGGGTCAGAGAGAGAGGGAGGTACAGAATCTGAAGACAGGCTCCAGGCTCTGAGCTGTCAGCACAGAGCCTGACGTGGGGCTCAAACCCACAAACCGTGAGATCATGACCTGAGCTGAAGCTGGGCGCCTAACTGATTGAGCCACCCAGGTGCCACATAAAATTTCATTTATTTTATAGTTTATTGTCAAGTTGGTTTCCATAGAACACCCAGTGCTCATCGCAACAACTGCCCTTCTCCATGCCCATCATCCATTTTCCCTTCTCCCCACCCCCATCAACCCTTAGTTTGTTCTCAGTATTTAAGTATCTTATGGTTTGCCTCCCTTCCTCTCCTTAACTATTTTTCCCCTTCCCCTCCCCTATGGTCCTCTGTTAAGTTTCTCCTGTTCCACTTATGAGTGAAAACATATGATATCTGTCTTCTCCGCCTGACTTATTTTACTTAGCATAACACCCTTGAATTCCATTCACATTGCTACAAATGGCCAGATTTCATTCTTTCTCATTGCCATGTAGTATTCCATTGTATAGACAAACCACATCTTCTTGATACATTTGTCAGTTGATGGACATTTAGGCTCTTTCCATGATTTGGCTATTGTTGAAAGTGCTGCTATGAACATTGGGGTACAAATGCCTCTATGCATCAGCACTCCTGTATCCCTTGGGTAAATTCCTAGCAGTGATATTGCTGGGTCATAGGGATTTCTATTGTTAATTTTTTGAGGAACCTCCACACTGTTTTCCAGAGCAGCTGCACCAGTTTACATTCCCACCAATAGTGCAGGAGGGTGCCCGTTTCTCCACATCCTCACCAGCATCTATAGTCTCCTGATTTGTTCATTTTAGCCACTCTGACTGATTTGAGGTGGTATCTCAGTGTGGATTTGATTTGTATTTCACTGATGATGAGTGATGCTGAGCATCGTTTCATGTGCCTGGTGGCTATCTGGATGTCCTCTTTGGAGAAGTGTCTGTTCATGTCTTCTAGCAGTTTCATTTTAGAACAGCCAGCAGAGCCATGCAAACCTTTTGAGCTGTGGCAGCTCCTAGGAGATGGTGTTTGTTTGAAGGTGGCAATGATATGACTCCAGGGGAGCAGCTGTGAAAGTTTGGATTTAGCTTTCAAGTACCTTTTTGGAAAGGTAGAAGCCCATTTGGCCAGAGTGGAAATGGGATTAGGAGAGATGGACATTCAAACTTACTCACTTGAAGCTTGATCTAGTTTTAGACCAAGTTAGCCCCAGAGTGAGATAATCTGGCAATGTACATATATCATTTCCTGATGTTCAGTGAGGTTACAGCAGAGAATGAAAGCCAAATTTCTTGAACTGTAATACATCTGGATTTCATTAACCACAGATTGAAATGGAACTATTCAAGAAAAGGAATTAAGAGAGACAGAGTAGAGAAGTCAGACTCAAGTTTCAGCAAGGTCTGGTGTTTTCCAATTCTCTAGTCCGCACTGAATTCATCCCTACTGTAAATATTAAGCACACCTGCCAAGAGAAACAAGTTACTCTCCAGGAACCTAAAATTGTTTCAAAGGATAAACTTTTAGGTCCTTTCCTTAGTTACATCAACTAGATCCCCCTGATATGCTATTAAAATCTGTGTACTGGGCTGACTGTCCCAGGGAGTGTTAATAAGGCAAAATAGGTTTCAATGACATCATTAGCTCAGTGTCTATTTCTAAAATAGTAGTTTCCCTGTGGCAAGAGCCAGGGAGCAACAGCAGCCAACACTTGCACAAATGCACACAAACTCCCAACGTTTCTTACCTACTGGCCTCCTTGGGCTTTCTTGATAGCCTCATGGATACTTAGAGCTGACAAAAGTCTCAGGGAGGCACAGGCCTTTGTATGTAGGTCCTGCTGTCCTAGTGCCTTATCCAATATTCCCTGGCTGGGTTGCGATCTGAGACTAACAGACAAAAGTTGGGCTCTACTGGGTATTCATGATTAGGGACAGCAGGCTATTCTGCCAGCCTTATTTATAAATAGTTTTAAGGGCACCTTGGTGGCTCAGTCGGTTGAGCATCATGATTTCACAGTTCATGAGATCGAGCCCCACATTGGGCTCACTGCTGACACCATGGAGCCTGCTTTGGACCCTTTGCCTTCCTCTCTCTCTGCCCTTCCCCTGAGTGTGCACTTTCTCTCTCTCAAAAATATATAAACACTAAAAAAGTATTTTAAAATATCTAAAAAATAGTTTTGAACATTTGTTAATACATAGTATTTTAGAAGTAAAACATGCAGTTTTCTTCTGTCTCCAATTTCATAGTTCAGTTTCATGGTATTATGCAGGTAGGTTTCTGACTTTGAGAATAGCTTTTTCTGTATCACTGTCCAGCGACTATTTACTGACAGTTCTAGCATGACAGCCTCACTGTATGGGAGACATTAATCCCTGACCCCATTAGCTGTCAGCAGGCGAAAAGATCCTACAGGGCATATTCCCTTTTCCTGTGGTGTGGCATGAAGAAGGCACAGGGCCCCAGGAGCAGCTTTGCCAGGAGGACCCACACTCTAAAGGGATGACAGAGGGGCTGCTAGTGTGGAGTGTCAGGATAGAGGTGGTACTTACTCATACCACTTGGCTCCCTTGTTGAGGAAAGCACCTTCAGAGAATGAACTTCTCTCTGCCTTTCCTCTGAACAAGCCCAACCCACAGAGACAACAACTGTTCTATTTTCCAACCAGGAGAGAGAAGGTGCAGTGCGTTGCTGGGCATGGGCCATTCATTAATTCACTCATTCATCTGCTCACATACCTGGTATTTATTAAACTTTGATAGTGTGGTAGGCCTGAGTAATTAAAAAGATATTCATCTTTTTAAGACAGTCTTTTCCTACAAGAAGCTCGCAGCTAGTGGAGAATAGAGATGAAAAATATTTATAATACAATGAAATAAATAATACAGTGTAATAAAAGCTATGATGGAAATAGCTGCCAAGTCCTAGCTGAAGCATAAAAGCAGAAATAATTCTGACTTCTCAGTAACTTCTATGGAGTTTAGAAGATGGAAACTTGGATTTTTGATTTATATTCAGCTTTGCTGGGGTCCTTGAAGATTAATATCTACTCATATCTCTGTTACATTTCAAAACAGAAAGTTAATTTGAGGAAGAGGATTTGTAAACAATTTGCTATACCAGTGTCAGCACAATGACAGTAATAACAGCGAGTACCATTTATTGGTGCTTCCTATGTGCCAGGTACCGTTAAGCCCATTACATACATCATCTCATTTAATCCTCACAACAATCCTATGAGGTAAGTATTACCACCTCTTTTATATATAAGATTGAGGCTTGGAAAAAGAAAAGTAACTTTGCTTTACAACATTGTTTTTATTTTTCCCCTTCAGATTATATGGTAAAACTTGGTATGTGTAGTTTCTTAGATATCACTGCCCGCTGCCTAACCCCAACTTTGTTTCTAAAATAGTGAAATAAAAACCTTTATGAAATTTGAGACCTCATGCTATATAGGTTCTGGCATCACAAACTTTAGAGGTAGAACGGGAATCTTAGGAAGTCACATTTTATAGGAGGAACTTATACCCAGAGGAGTTCATCATTTTAGCTGTTATTCAGTGCTCTGGGTTCTTCACTGGGAGAAAGGATTTCTGTCTTCTAGGCCAGTAAGTATTCTTGCCTCAGGGCTACAGGCTCAAGGATATGCAGACTCTAGGATTTAGTATAATCATCTTTACTAAATGCTGTTAAACATTTCAGCCAACAATAAAAATATTCAAGATGAGGGCACCTGGGTGGCTCAGTTGGTTAAGCGTCTGACTTCGACTCAGGTCATGGTCTCACAGTTCCTGATTTCAAGCCCCACATCAGGCTCTGTGCTGACAGCCTAGAGCCTGCTTTGGATTTTGTGTCTCCCTCTCTCTCTCCCCTTGCCCTGCTCATGCTCTGTCTCTTAAAAACAAAAAATGTTAAAAATAAAATTCAAGATGAAACAAAATTAATTTTTTAAGTCAAGAACATAATTTTCCTAGCTTATCATCAGAATCCCACAGCCACTTATTTGATAAGGTGTTTTATCCAACAAATGCCATGTACTATCATGATGAGCAAGGTAGCACTACCCAGTAGTTGTTTACAATTTAGTGAAGGGGCATACATGAAATCAAACAAAATAATTATGAACAGGTAGGTATGTACAAAGACCTAGGGTGTTATAGAAATACGTAAAGCACTGATTCTCAATGGGAGTTAGGTCCACCCCCATACACCTGGCAGACATTTGGCAGTGTCTGCAGATAATTTTGATTGTCACAACTGGGGGAGGGTGTGCTATTGACGTCTAGTGAGCAGAGGCCAGAAATGCTGCTAACCATCCTAAAAGACCCAGGACAGCAGCCCACAAAAAAAACTTAGCCAGCTCAAAACGTCCATGGGTCTTAAGTGGAGAAACTCTAGAATAGAGCCAGCAAAGTATTTTCTACAAGGGATGGGGAAGGAGAGTAAAGCTTAGGGGGACTGGATTTGGATGAGTTTACAAAAGAGATAATGACTGGGGTTGGGAGAGAGAGGATCCCCAGCAGAAAGGACACGTTCAAAGCCACATATCCTGGCATATTTGGGCAACTGCAAACACCAAAGGAATAGTTGTGGGCATTAAGACTGGACATCAGGCATTCCATAGGAGCTAGACATTCAATAAAATCTATTGAGTTAGAGAAAATCTGGTTCCATGATGGCTCTTTATAAGTTGGTCACTCAGGAGCACAATCTAGGTACAGATCTCTGTGAACTAAAACTGCTCAAGAAAGCTGTTTGAAATGAGGCTTTTCTCATCTTGCTTCCTTAGGTCCTAGGATTTTCCAGGCACTTGTTACTTTCACAGAAATAGAGTCAGGGCTGTTTCAGTGGAATGTGAGCTCTAAGAGGTGGGACAGGGCTCTATTAAAGCCACTCAGGTGGGGTTGCAATACTAGGATCACAAGAAGATACGATACGGTTATTTCTCATGCATTCTGCTTATAGGCAGATGATGATGTTTATTTCCTCCTTCACAGAGAATCCCAGTCCAGAAATGGGAATATATGAACCTTAAGATTAGACTGCCACCTTAAATCTAAATGAGTTGCCTTCCCCCTCCCCCACACAAAAAAGGGGGTGGCTGGGTAGGCCATTCCAGTCAGGGTTTCTCTTTCTCTTAAGCTAATGATGATCAAAGCAACTGACAAACTGCCACGGAATCTGTCAGACCTCACTGTGGCCTTGCCCCATCTCCTCAGTTCCTGAGCTTGTCTTCCTTCTGTCATGCTCTGAGCCCATTCTTAGCAACTACCAGGCACCTGCTTCCTGGTCTGCAGCTATCCTGGGCCTGCTGTGGTTTGATCCAAGTGCCTGCCTCTGTTCCCTGGTGGCCCAATGATAGAGCTAAATGGAGGTGAGTGACCCTTCTTTAGCTAATTTTCTAGGCATAGTATGAAAAACTGGATTACAGAAGGGAGTATGGATTTTACAGCATGAAAGGGAATTCAGGGAACTATTTAATTTGTGATGGATTATAACTGCCATACTCTCCTCAGATATTAGAATAACTGAAAATTTAGATAAGAGAGATTGTTAGGCAAGTAATGATACCCACCATAAACTTTTGAGAAAAATTAAACTATGTGCTATACAAAAATTTACTTTCTTTATTAACTAATCCCTTAATTATTTTTTTATATTCTAAAGATTGCTTTATTTCAGTATGCATGGATCTGTTCCATTCTTTTCCTTTTAAGTTTAATTCCAGTATAGTTAACATATAGTGTTATATTAGCTTCAAGGGTGCAATATAGTGATTCAACAATTCTATATGTTACTCAGTGATTATCAAGATAAGTGTAATATTAATTTCCTTTACCTATTTCACTCATACCACTTTATTTTTATGTTTATTTATTTATTTTGGGGGGAGGGCCAGAGAGAGAGGGAGCAAGAATCTCAAGCAGACTCTGCTCTCAGTGCAGAGCCCAATGCGGGTCTTGAACTCACAAACCATGAGATCAGGACCTGAGCCAAAATGACCTGAGCTGAAATCAACAGCCAGGTGCTTAACCAACTGAGCCACTCAGGCACCCCTAATCACATTATTTTAGATTAAAAAAATTTATTATGTATAACTTGGTTTGCTAGTAATACTATCACATTTGATATTTTATATTTATAGCAGAACTGATTCTCATGAGTGTTAAACATTTTTTTTGTTTTCCAGTTATTTTATTTTATCTCTAGCTGCATCTTCCAAAATTGACTGACGAATTAAATATATATATATTTTTCACTACAGTGAGGTTGAGTTATTTATGCCTGTTAGAATTCTGAAAAGTTATAAATGGAATCAGCATTAGCTAAGATATCATTTTTTAAAAATTTAATTCCAGTACAGTTAACATACACTGTTATATTGGTTTCAGGTGTACAATATAGGACAATTCTGTACATTATTCAATGCTCATCATAATAAGTGTACTCCCAATTCCCTATGCCTTTTTCCCCCCCATCCCTCACCCCTCTGGTAACCACCAGTTTATTCTGTGTAGTTAAGAGTCTGGTTTTTGGTTTCTCTCCTTTTTCTTTGTTCATTTATTTAGTTTCTTAAACTCCACATATGAGTGAAATCATATGGTATTTGTTTTTCTCTGTCTTATTTTGATTGAATTATACCCTCTTGATTCCATCCATGTTGTTGCAAATGGCAAGATTTCATTGTTTTTTGGCTAAGTAACATTCCATTGTATATACATATACTACATCTTCTTTATCCATTCATCTGTTGATGAACATTTGGGCTGCTTCCATAATTGACTATTGTAAATAACATTGCATTTAAGATAGGGGTGCATGTATCCCTTTGAATAAGTGTTTTTGAATTCTTCGAGTAAATACCCCAGTAGTGGAATGACTAGAACCTATATGGTAGTTCTATTTTTAATTTTTTGAGGAACCTCCATACTGTTTTCCATA
Source organism: Helogale parvula (assembly GCA_004023845.1). Taxonomy (NCBI): domain Eukaryota; kingdom Metazoa; phylum Chordata; class Mammalia; order Carnivora; family Herpestidae; genus Helogale; species Helogale parvula. Next base: position 15,688 of record PJEM01015663.1, read on the forward strand.
GTGGCTGCACCAGTTTGCATCCCCACAAATAGTGCACAGGGTTCCTTTTTCTCTATATCCTTGCCAACACTTGTTGTTTCTTGTGTTTTTTGTTTTAGTCATTTTGACAGGTGTGAGATGATATCTCATTGTAGTTTTGATTTGTATTTCCTTATTGATGAATGATGTTGAGCATCTTTCATGTGTCTGTTGACCATCTGCATATCTTCTCTGGAGAAATATTTGTTCATGTGTTCTGCCCACTTTTAATTGGATTATTTTGCGTTTTGATGTGGAGTTGTATTAAGTTCTTTATCTATTTTAGATATTCACCCTTTATTGGATATATCATTTGCAAATATCTTATCCTATTCAATAGGTTATGCTTTAGTTTTGTTGATGAGTTAAATATTTTTAACTGAATTCCTTTAAGATCTCTTCAGAGCTAAAATTAAGGATGCTGTATTCATCTGAACCATGTGTTTTCCTGACAGATAAAAGAAAATGTATATTTATAGAAAGCTAAAAAAAAACTCACTAAATTTCATCAACAAGAAATTTTGACACCTGAATCCTTATGTTTTGATATATCATTTCTATCAGTTTCTACTTCTTATAAAGTTTAATTAAACATATATTAAGCAATAAGATAAGGTTCCTCGGTTATGGAAACTTTAGGTTTGCTCTTACTCTTTTCTGTTCTTAGGTGTTGAATCAGAGTTGTACCTATTTTGTTTATAATTTCTAGAGGGAAAAATAAACTCTATTGTCTATTCCTACTATATTCTTATTACTATTGTCTCTTCCTATCACATTCTTATTAAGGTGAAGTTAGTAAAAGTAGTCACTTTTCCATAAAGTTTTAAAAAAATGGTTTCTGTAATAGTGAGTATCCCATTATTGCAAATGTTCAGGGAGTAGGTAGAAAGGAATTAATTAAATGACTTATGATCTCTTTAAACTGACGAGTTCTGGTTAAGTGAACAAGTTCATAATCTTATGTGAAAGTAACAGGGCACATTAAGCATGCATATATTTTGTTTTGTTGCTTGAGCTATTTGTGCCACATGGTTTGTTTTCTATAGATGAATTGTATTTCTCTGCTCTTAATTCTCTGCTCTGATAATTCTTCAGAAATCTGCCCATCAGAGTTAAAAAAAAAAAAAACCTGGTAAAACGTAAGCATTTTTTCTGTAAGTTTCCAGTGATTTCATTGCTCTATTCCTTCCTTGCCTTTTCCCTGCCTTATAAGAATATGCAAGGTGAGTAGAAGGAGATGGATATGCTTTCTTAAAAGTGATTGCTGCCAGCCAAGTGCTTTCTAAGGATGAATTCCCATCCTGGACTTGAATTTCTCTCTTTCTGCCTTAAGGTTAGGCTTTCTCTAAGGATCTGGCAGTTGGTGTGATTTCCTAGGATTTCCAGGTAATTTCAGAATCTTCTTTGTTTTTCAATTCTATTTTTTCCTCTAGAGCAGTGGGAAATTGTTCCAGCTGTTTTGCCTTACAAGTTTGATCCATTTAATAAGTTAAATTGCACAAAACTGATTTGCTCTCTGCTGACTCAATGATTAGGAAAATGGGCTTTGGGGTCAGATAATCAGTTCAAATCTAGGCTCCACCACTTAATTAGTGTGTTAGTGTGTGATGTTGGCAAGTTATTTAATACCTCTAAGTTTCAATTTCTTTTAAAATGGCAGGATAATACTAATCTCCTAAGGTTGTTATGGATTAAATGAAATAATGTGCATAAAGCATTTTGTACAGTAAATGGTCAGTAAATATTAGTTAAAATGATTAAAATAATACCTTGTTTTATAGCAGAGGCTATATTCTTGAAAGTCAGAGTAACTGGCAAAACATCAATTGGAAAGATGAATTAATAATAAAATAACAAGGGTGCCTAGATGGCTCAGTCAGTTAACTGTCCAGTTTCGGTTCAGGTTATGATCTTGTGGTCTGTGAGTTTGAGCCCCATGTAGGGCTCTGTGCTGTCTGCTCAGAGTCTGGAGCTTGCTTTGGATTCTGTGTCTCACTCTCTCTCTGCCCCTCCCCCTCTCATGCTCCGTCTCTCAAAAGTAAAATAAAACTTAAAAAAATTAAAATAATTATAATAAAATAACAAAAATCATATAATGTTGACTATAACATTAAATATATATTTTCATATCAAAAATTCACCTTTTAAAAGTATACAATTCAGTGGCTTTTCACAGTCACAAAATTGTACAATTATCACCACTCTCTAATTCTAGTGCATTTTTGTCATTACAAAAAGAAATTCCATACCCATTAGCAATCACTCCTCAGTCCCCCCTTGCCCTAGCCCTGGAAGCCACTAGTCTACTTTAAATGTATTTTTAAAATACATGGAATAAAATTCCTAAATGGCATGCATTTCCAAAAGATATTGCATTCACTAGGATTAAAAACTGGCTCTGGTATACAACGTTTCTCTTACATCACCAATTGGCCATGTTCTCCCACAAGTTTTATTATATTCAGAATGCATCTAATTTTAGGTTTTCAAGACAGACTGATTAGCTTAAAATGCAATATTTTTTTTTGCTTGCATATTTCCTCAGGGGCATAGTTATTCTGAGTTTTGTCTTCTAAGCACATATTGAGAGGATGGAGGAATAGCAGATTTTTTCCTCTTTATTTCCATAGAACTGCTCACTCAGCTTAGTACAAAAAATGCAACAGATATAAAAATATTTAGTTATCTAATGGTTAATGGAACTTAAATGAATCATTAATATATGAAAGGATGGTAAATTAAAATTTTTTACTGTATGACAAAACCATGGGAGGTAAGATTAGAAATATGAGTTTGCAGCATGTTGTAGAGAATTCTGGTATCTGTCTTTTTAATTAAAAAAAAAATCCACCACATAACTTATTTTGGTAGGCTATGGAAAACAAAAGAAGATTTCTGAGGCGGAGAAGGGTTAGCAATTATTATTAGTTCATTATTATTAACTAGACTTTATAATTGATTAGATGACAGGGAAAGAAAAAGAGAACATCCAAAGATAACTCATATTTTAAAACTGAGATATTGGTGGCGCAATAAAAATAGGGAAGCCAAGAGAAGGAACTGATTAGGGAGAAAGAGGAGTTATGTTTCAGGCTTGTTGAGTTTCAGGGACCCTGTTGTGAGCTCAAAGATGTGGCCTCAGAAATACAGATTTGGGGCTCACCTTTATAGTAGTTGTACACAAAGTTGGGAATGAATGGCTCACTTGTGAAGAAAAGAGGGCTAGATGGAGAGCTGAAGATAGACCTTGGTGATTGTTTACACTTAAGAAAGTGGAAAGAGGAAGAGAAACCAACAGAGGCAGAGGAGTGGTCAGAAAAAGGAGAACTAGAACAGTATCATATCACAAGAGCCAAAGGGAAGACCCAATAAATCTAGGAGGATGAAAATTCAAAGTCATTAAATGAGTGGTTAGCAAACTCCATGGCAAGCTTTCAGAAAACAGTTTTTATAGTGTGCTGGGGTAGAGAATCTGTATTAGAGCAGAGATTCAGACAAGTTACTTTAAATAAAAGGTAACCAACAGGTAACCACAATGACCATGAGGATAAACATCCATTACTCCAACTCATTTGCTGAGCCCCTACTATGGCAAGGCATTGTGTAGCCATATGAACCCAAGAGAAGAGTCATATGACAGTGTTGTGGTTAATGTAACATAGCTACTCTTCACATTTGTTTCTCTCAATAATTCTTGCCTCTACCAGCTTACTGACTCCACCCCTACATCTCTCCATGTCTTCTGTTTAAAATTTAGCTCCTAGGGTGCCAGGGTGGCTCAGATCGTTGGGAGCCCAGCTCTTGATTTAGGCTCAGGTCATGATCTCACAGTTAGGGAGATGGAATCCCACCTCAGGCTCCATGCTGACCACATCGAGCCTGCTTGAATTCTTTCCCTCTGACCCTCTTCTGCTCATGCAGAATAAATAAAGTTAAAATAAATAAATAAAATTTAGCTACTAGATTCTATTTCCTTTATGATTCTTCATGCCATGCCCTTTCATGTTCCAAACTCGACCTCATGGCTATCTTTATGAAACTGTCAGTTTCCTGATTCTACTTCCAACATTAAATTCGCAAGAGGTTCTATTTTGCCCAGATCATCTTTTTGCATTAGGTCACATCTTGGGTTGTGAAACGGGTCACAATCCCACCTGTATTTTACTTACCTGTGGCCTGGGAAAGAGAGTAAAGGCCACATGGTGAATGTAGTCCTGACCTTTAGCATGGGCTATGGGAATGTCAGCAACTATGATTAACACATCTAGTAGGTATTGGGGATGAAACTTGGTTTAAAAACCCAGGTATGCAAAGAACAGTGCATAGCCTTTTCTGTAACACTGTTTAGTACTGACTTTGAGCCTCCATTCCTGTGGTCTGGAGAGAAACTCAATTTGTAATCTTTGGGGAGAGATATCTACACTGACTACTGCTGGTCAAGATGGTCTATGGAGGACATATTGAAATACCTCTATCCCCAGTTCCTACCCTCCCCCCCCAAATATATTGAAATGTTGGCTAAAGTGCCAAAAACAATTTACGCTTTGGTTTTCAAATGGTAGAATAAAAATAGTGGTTTTATTTCTTCTTTGTTCAGAAACTCATCCTTCTTTAACTCAAAACTACAAGAAAAATGAAAACTAGACCAACTCTATTTGCTATACAACTAGAGACATCTGTAAGCCTGGACTACAACCCTATGAGGAAGGACTGCCCAATATAGTGAAAGTCAAACAGGAACGTGATAATGGATGCTTAGGAATGTAGATTTTATACAAAGCAAGAGTGATACAGCTAGTCAAAGGAAGTGCCCCAAGATCCACAAGCACATGTAGGGAACAATGAGAACAGGCAAGCAGGCTAAAGCAGGAGCTTTTAAATACCCTTTTGTCACCAGAACTTGAAATACAGAGAAGGCAAAATTGAACAAGGACAAAGAAGCTATATTTGTGGAAAGCAGTCTGTTGGTGAGGAAGAGTGGAGGAGATAGACTGCATTATAGGCAAACCTGCAGTGCTGATCATGGGGAAAAGTGAGGGGTATAAGAACTCATACACACATTGTGAAAATAGCCTCAAATATGGCCCTGTCTCCACCCTCTTGCAAATTTCACATAAATAGCTGATTCAGGAAAAACCTCATTCAAAAATGTTTAAGGAAATAAAAAATAAGTAGCACCTATAAAAAAGAATGGGAGAAAATGTCTAGAGCAAAGCACAGAGAGCTAGAAAATGAAGTTGGAAAATAAGAAAAGGAAATTAAGAGGAATGGAGGCTGAGTAAGAAGCTTCAATGTTTGTATGATAGAAGTTTCAGAAAGAGAGACTGGAGAGAATGGTGGAGAGGTAATATTCAAAGAGAAAACGGTTATATTAAATCCAATCAGGCAAGATCCAGGTTTGGGGAGATCAGGTTTCAGGGATAGGGACTGTAGGTGGAGTGCAAAACTAGGGAACAAAGGCCTACGGACATAAGCCAAAGCACTTGAACAGAAACAGGCGAAAGTCTAGGTTATGGGAAGAGAGCAACAGCAACAGTAACCAATGAGAATGAAATTAGATGATGAGTTAAATAATTTTTAGCCATGTTCCCCTGACAAGAATAGATATGAATATAAGCAAAACAAAATCCACAGATAGAAGCAAATACAAACTTCTAACTGGGGGCTAAAAATGAGAAAGCAGTTCTGGTTAAATTTTCAAGAGGATGTAGAGTAGATGGAGAGAACTCTGGTTCTAGAATTCTTGGGATTTCCTTGATTCTACCACTAACTTGAATATCAGAGCAAGTTGTAATTTCTAGTTTCCCTTTCAAGAGCAGGAGATGTAATCCATGAACCAATTCTCAGGGATTCTGCCCCAAAATAAATTTTCTGTCTATTAGTTTTTCATCCTTTAGAGGACATAATATACGAGTTGAAAAATAGTATACATACATTTAACATGTTTTTTTCCTCCCATAATAATCTCCCTCACTTTTGTCTGTGTAAGGTATGATCTTTCAAGTCCCATCTTAGAGATCCTAGATGTTTCCCTTGACAAAGCCCCTAGTCAAGTGTCAGGGACCCATCCATTATGTTTCCCTAAAACATTCTTATCTCCATCATTTACATTATACCTCTACACTGAGGGGGTCTCATCTCAGTCCCTATTTTTATGCTCCTGAATCATAGCCTTTCAGCTTTAGCATTTTTTTAGGAAAGGGTACGAATAAACAGACCTGGCCATGGTACATGCTGGGAGCAATGGGTGCTCGCATTTGAAAGTCTTGGGTGAGCAAGGTCATTTTGGGACTTCTGGTAGAAAACTTTATAGGAAGCAGAGCCCAGGATCCTGAAATCTGAGCAATCAATAGTTACAACTCGGTCCTCCCACAGTTAAGTCAGCCAAGCCCCACTGGGCCCCTGAGACGCTAGGAATTCAATTCTGGTAAAAGTGTGACATGTGAGATGAAACTATAGCCCCTCCTTGCACAGACAGGCCCAACCCATGGCTGGTAAGATAGGACAAAAATGAGTGGAATGGAACAGAAAAGCAGTACCACACCTAGATCTGGGTGCTGTTGGTGGGCTGGTTCCTTCCTGGGCCTTACTCTGTGGCTCCTAGTCTGAGCCTTCTCCAGCTATGTTCCTCTTGGCAAAACAAGGAGTCCATGAGACTAAGGAGCTTATGCCCTCTCCTACTTTGAATCACATACTGTGTATCCAAGACTCTAAAATTCTCTGCCCAAAAGATTCGGAGCCTACTGCTAGGGACTCAATAGCTCCCACAGGGCAGCTGTGTGCTGGGGTGTGTGTGTGTGTGTGTGTGTGTGTGTGTGTGTGTGTGTGAAGCTTGGTTGTGTGGACTGGGCTTTCCACACATGTGATTATGAAGTATATGGGACAGGGTAGGGGGTCTGGGAAGTGAAAAGAAGAATGTGCCAGGGGCTTCTAGTTGTACTTTATCCTGACATATAAACGTTAGTGGAGACCCAGATGTGAGCAGCTTATGGGTAGAGCCTCTCTATTTTACTTAATTTAATGCCCTAGCAAGTCTGGGCATTAGGACAGAGATGGCATTATTAAATGTTTATCTCATCAGATTATTAGGTATTGAGACTGAAAACATTTCTGGTGGCTACTCATCAAATGGTAGCTACAATACAGCATTCTAAAGATAGGATACTGTTCAGTATAAAAATTTTGGCTCTGGAGTCAGATATAGCTTCAATTTTTTTTAATTGGAGAAAAATTTACATAACATAAAATTAGCTATTTGAAAGTATACAATTCAGTGAGTGACATTTAACACATTCACAATATTATGTAACCATCACCTCTATATCCTTCCAAAATACTAAAAAACTTTTTTTAACATTTGTTTATTTTTGAGAGACAGAGAGAGACAGAGTGTGAGCAGGGAAGGGACAGAAAGGGGAGACACAGAATCTGACACAGGCTCTAAGCTCTGAGCTGTCAGCACAGAGCCAGTGTGGGGCTCAAACCACGAACCATGAGATGATGACCTGAGCCAAAGTCAGATGCTCAATCAACTGAGCCATCCAGGCACCCCCAAAATATTTTTACCACCCCAAAAGAAACCCCATACCTGTTAAGCAGTCACTCCCCATTTCTCCCTCCCTCCAGCCTTTGGCAACAACTAATTTGCTTTCTGTCTCTATGCAGTTACCTTTTCTGGATATTTCATACAAATGGAATAATATAATATGTAATCTTTTGTGCTTGGCTTCTTTCACTTGGCATAAGGTTTCTGAGGTTCATTCATGTTGTAACATGTATCAGTACTTCATTCCTTTCTATGATGGAATAATCCTTCATTTCATGCATATGCCACAATTTGTTTATCCATTCTTCAGTTGATGAACATTTGGGTTGTTTCTACCTGAGGTTAATGTGAATAGTGCTGCTATTAATATTTGTGTACAAGTTTTTGTTTGAATACCTGTTTTTAGTTCTTTTGGTATATACCTAGTTGTGGAATAGTTGGTCATATATATGCTATGTTTAACTTTTTGAGGAACTGCCCAACTTTTTCCCTCAGTGGCTATACCATTTTATAGTCTCAACAGCAATGTATGAGGGCTCCAATTTCTTCACATCTCCACCAGCATTTGTTATTTTCCATTAAAAAAAACCTGTAACAATTCGAGTTGGTGTGAACCAATCCAATGTGCATTTCCTTAATGAGGTGCTTGCTGCCCATCTGCCTATCTTCTTTGGAGAAATGTCTATTCAATTCTTGGTTCATTTTTAAATTATTTGTCTTTTTGCTGTTGAGTTTTTAGAGTTCTTTATATATTCTGGATACTAGACCTTTCAGGTATAGACTTCTCAAATATTTCCCCCAGTTTGTGAGTTGTCTTTTCATTCTCCTATAAACTAATTTTCTTGTGATATATTTATCTGACTTTCATATCAGGATAGTGCTAGCCTCACAGACTGAGTTAGAAGGAGTTCCCACCTATTCTATTTTCTGAAAGAGTTTGAAGATTGATGTTAATTCTTTAAAATGTTTGCTAGAATTCACCAGCAAAATCATCTGGGCCAGGGCTTTTCTTTACTGGTAAGTTCTTGATTACTAGTTTAATCTCTTATTATAGGTCTATTCAGATTTACCTTTTTTCTTTTTTAAAAAATTTTTAAATGTTTATTCATTTTTTAGACAGACAGAGCATGAGTGGAGGAGGGGCAGAGAGAGAGGGAGACACAGAATCCGAAGCAGGCTCCAGGCTCTGAGCCATCAGCACAGAGCCTGACATGGGGCTCAAACTCACAGACTGCAAGATCATGGCCTGAGCCAAAGTTGGACACTTAACTGACTGAGCCACTCAGGTGCCCCAGATTTACTTTTTTTCTTGAGTCAGTTTTGGTAGCTTATATGTTTTTAGGATTTTTTTCATTTCACCTAGGTTATCAATTTGTTGGCATACACTTGTTTACAGTATTTTCTTATAAACCTTTTTTGAGTTCTAAGGTCTAAATTAATGTCTGCACTTTCATTTCTGATTTTAGTAATTCCAGTCTTCTCTCTCTTTTTAAAAATCATTAGTCTTGTCAAAGATTTGTCAATTTTGTGGATGTTTCTCAAAGAATCAACTTTTGGTTTCATTAATTTTTCTCTTTTGTTTTTCTATTCTCTATTTCATTTATCTCCATTCTAATCTATGTAATTCTTTCTGCTAGATTTGGGTTTAGTCTGTCTGTTTGATTTTTGTAGGTGTTTATTACTATGAGTTTAGCTTTCACCACATGCCACAAGTTTTTGTCTTCTTATTTGCCATAATATTTTGTTTAATATTACTATAGCTTCTCCGTCTCTCTTCTGGAAACTACTTGTATGTAATACATTTTCCCATCCTTTCACTTATTTTATTCGTTTGTTTGTTTATTTGTCTGTTTGTTTGTTTTGAGAGAGAGGGCATGAGTGAGCGAGGGGCAGAGAGAGGAGGAGTGAGAGATTCCACGTAGGCTCTGCACTGCTTACCCTATGTGGGGCTTGAGCTCTTTTACTGTGAGATCATGACCTGAGCTAAAGTTGGTTGCTTAACTTATTGAGCCACCCAGGTGTCCCTCCCATCCTTTGACTAGGTCCCAAAGTTCTGCAAAAGCTGATTCTTAGAGTTTTGGAAATTTAATAGTTGTTTTTGGAGTTCTCCCTGGAGAACTCAGTGACGTCAGTCCTGAATTCAATTTTTTCAATTTTAAATACTAAACTCAATTTAGTACTTAAAATGCTGCAATATAGAGGTACAAAGTGACTGAATGGATAAAGAACAGACCCAACTATATGCTGCTTACAAGATACTCACCTTAGACCAAGATACATATAGACTGAAAATGAAGGAATAGAAAAATACATTCTATGCAAATGGAAATTAAAAAAAAAAAGCTGGGGTAACAATACATATGTCAGAAAAATTGACTTTAAAACAAAACTGTAACAAGAGACAAAAAGAGAATTATATAATGATAAAGTGATCAATCCAATAAGAAGATATAACAATTGTAAATATCCATTCCTCCAATATATATATTTGGGAGCACCTAAATATATAAAGCAAAAATTAACAGACATAATGGGAAAAGTTGACAATAATACAATATCAGTAGGGGACTTTAACATCTCAACCACATCAATACATAGATCATCCAGACAGAAAAGCAGTAAGAAAACAATGGCCTGAACAAAATATTAGACCAGATGGACTTACCAGATATGTATAGAATATTCCATCCCAAAACAGCAGAATACACATTATTTTCAAGTACACATGGAACATTCTCCAAGTCAGATCACATATTAGGCTACAAAACAAATCTCAATAAATTTAAGAAGAGTGAAATCATATCAAGTGTCTTTGTTTACTATAACAGTATGTAACTGGAAATCAGTTATAAGAAAAACTGGAAAAAACACAAAGACTTGGAGGCTAAACAACCTGCTACTAAGCAACCAATGGGTCAAGAAAGAAATAAAAGCTAAATTAAGAAATACCTTGACACAAATGAAAATGTAAAGTCAACATTCCAAAATCTTTGGGATGTAGCAAAAGCAGTTTTAAGGGGGTTTTTAGAGTGACACCCTTTTCCTCAAGAAACAAGAAAAATCTCAAATAAATAGTCTAACCTTCACCTAAAGGAACTAGAAAAGAACAATAAACAAAGCTCAAAGTTAGTAGAATGAAGGAAATAATAAAGATCAGAGTGGAAATGAATGAAATAGAAACTAAAAATAACAACAGAAAAAATCCATAAAATCAAAAGCTTTGAAAAAATAAATAAAATTGATAAACCTTTAGGCAGGCTCATCAAGAAAAATAAGACAAGGGGCACCTGGGTGACTCAGTTGGTTAAGAGGCTGACTTTAGCTCAGGTCATGATCTCACAGTTCATGGGTTCAAGCCCCACATCAGGCTCAGTGCTGACAGCTCAGAGCCTGGAGCCTGCTTCTGATTTTGTGTCTCCCTCTCTCGGACCATCCCCTGCTCTCTGCTCACTCGCGCTCGCTCTCTCTCTCTCTCTCTCTCTCCCCCTCTCACTCAAAAATAAATAAACGTTAACAAATTTTTAAAAAAAAGAAAGAAAGAAAAATAAGAAAAATTCAAATAAAATCAGAAGTGAAGGAGAAGTAACAACCAATATCATAGAAACACAAAGGATAATGAGACTACTAGAAAAATTACATGCCAACAAATTGAACAACCTAGAAGAGACAGATAAATTCCAAGAAACATGCAGTCTTCTAAGACTGAATCATAAAGAAGTAGAAAATCTGACTGGACTGATTACTAGTAATGAAATTGAATAAAACAAACCAGAAAACTTCCAACAAACAAAAACCCAGAACTAGATAGCTTCATAGATAAATGCTATCAAACATTTAAAGAAGAGTTAATACCTATTATTCTCAAACTGTTCCAAAATATTGAAGAGTAAGAAATTCTTCCAAATTCATCGGATGAGGCCAACATTACTCTGATACTAAAACCAGATAGAGATGTTATATAAAAATAAAATTACAAGCCAATATCCCTGATGAACATAAGTGCAAAAATACTCAACAAAATGGTAGCAAACCAAATTCAATAATACATTAAAAGGATCATTCACCAAGATTAAGTGGGTTTTATTTCAGGGATACAAGAATATCCACCAATCAATCAATGTGATACTTCACATTAACAAAGTGAAGGATAAAAATCATATGATCATCTCAAGTGCAAAAAAAGCATTTGACAAAATTCAACGTCCATTCCCCATAAAAACTCTCAACAAAACAAGTGTAGCGGGAACGTAACTCAGCATAATAAAAGCCATATAAGACAAACCCACAGCTAACATCATATGTAATGGTGAAAAGCTGAAAGCTTTCCTCTAAGATCAGGAACAAGAAGACAAGGATGCCCACTCTCACTTTTATTCAACAGAGTACTGGAAGTCCTAGCTAGAGCAATCAGAGAAAAAAAAGAAAGAAAAGGCATCCAAATTGATAAGGAAGAACTAAAACTGTCTATTTGCAGATGACATAATACTATGCATAGAAAACCCTAAGGACCCCTCCGAAAACTATGAGAACTAATAAATGAATTCAGTAAAGTTTTAGGATACAAAATTATATACAGAAATCTATTGTTTCTATACACTAATAATGAACTCTTATGAAAAATAAAAAGACACTGAACATGCACCTCACCGAAAGGGGAAATGAAATGGACAATTAACATATGAAAATGGGCCCAATATCCATAGTCATCAGGCAAACATAGAATAAAGCCACAGTGTAAAACAAGTGCATACCCACCAGAATGGCTAAAGTGAATTTACTAAGTCTTCCCAAGGGTATGGGACAGCACTGGTGGCAGTGTAAATTGATACTGCCACTTAGAACAGTGTGGCAATATCTAGTAAGGTGAATATGTTCCAATCCTATGGCCCACTCCCACTTTTAAGGTATATAACAAGAAAAAAAAATATATGTATGTATACATATGAACAGGAATGTTCTCAGCAACACTGTTTATAATAGCCTCAAACTAGTAACTACCCAAAGGTCTATCAATAGTGGAATGGAGAAATAATTTATGGTATATTCATACAATGCAATACTATTACAGCCATGAAGATGTATGGACTATAATTACATAGAATAATATGTATAAATCTCACAACAAAAGTCAACAACAAAAGAGTACATGGTTGTATTTATGTAAAATTCAAAACCAGGCAAAACTAATGTATGGTGTTGGAAGTCAAGATAGAGGTCAACCTTGATGAGGGATAGTACTTGAAGCAGGCCTCTGGGGGACTTTCTAGAATGGTGATAGTTTTCTGTTTCCTGATCAGGGTGATGATTACACAGATGTGCTCATTTTGTGAAAAGTCATTGAGTTGTATGCATGATTCTGCATTTTTCTGTACATATGTTATTTCTGTAATGTGTTCTTTAAAAAGGAGGAGGAAAGGCCAGGATGATATTATGATTGATGAGATTATGTCACTGATTGATCTTCCAATTCTTTATACATGACTTGTAGAAAACAAAACAAAAAGGAAATAACTAGTAGAGTGGAAATTGAAAGTAAAACTTTTAACTGATAAATGGGGAAAGTGGGTGGAGGGGGATGAACTGAAAACATTTTTCAAAATATTGTTCATTTTTGAACACTCTTGATTTTTCTGCCTTAGTTCTCTATTCTATTTTATTTTTTCCATAATATTTTATTGTCAAATTGTTTTCCATATAACATCCAGTGCTCTTCCCCTTAAGTGCCCTCCACCATCACCACCACCTCTTTCCCCCTTCCCCCTTCCCCTTCAACTCTCAGTTCATTTTCAGCATTCAATAGTCTCTCAAGTTTTGCATCCCTCTCTCTCCCCAACTCTCTCTCCCTCC
>PJEM01015664.1:0-29094 GCA_004023845.1 Helogale parvula
TTTTTTTTTTATGTTTCATTTTATATTTGAGAGAGTGAGAGAACATGAGCACGGGAGTGGCAGAGAGACAGAGACAGAATCTGAAGCAGGCTCCAGGTTCCAAGCTGTCAGCACAGAGCCTGATGTGGGGGTTGAACTCACGAGCAGTGAAATGGTGACCTGACCTGAAGTCAAACACTTAACTGACTAAGCCACCTTGGCGCCCCAAGAAGCAGTGGTTGTTTTATAGTAGATTATTTAATCTCTATATTTGCAAGTTTTTTCCAATTTTTAAAAATTTTTAACGTTTGTTTATTATTGAGAGACAGAGAGAAACAGAGCATGAGTATGGGAGGGGCAGAGAGAGAGGGAGACACAGAATCTGAAGCAAGTTCCAGGCTCTGATCTATGTGCACAGAGCCCGGTGTGGGGCTCGAACTCATGGACCACAATATCATGACTTGAGCCAAAGTCAGACACTTAACCGCCTGAGCCACCCAGGAGCCCCTCCAATTTTATTCTAATTTATTTCTAATTTCATAACATCCTTGTTGGAAAAGATGCTTGATAGTATTTCAATCTTGAATTTATTGACATATTTTGTGGCCTAACATATGACTCCTAAAAAATGTTCCAGGTGCAGTTGAGGATGTGTATTCTACTGCTTTTCAAGAAATGTTCTGTATATATCTATTAAATCTATCCAGCCTAATGGGTCACTTAAGGGGAATGTATCCTTATTGATTTTTTGCCTGGATGATCTATCTAATCATGTAAGTTTAGTGTCAAAATCCCCTACTATTTTTGTATTGCTGTTTAGTTCTCCTCTTAGGTCCATTAGTATTTACTCTGTATATTTTGGTACTTCTATGCTGGGTACATATATATTTATAAATGTTTTCTCTTCTTGCTGGATTTACCCCTATATTATGTTATGTCCTCTTTTGTCTTTTATCACAGTCTTTGTTTTAAAGTCTTTTTTGTCTGATATGAGTTTAACTACACCAGCTTTCTTTTGGTTTCTATTTGCATGGGATATCTTTTTCCATTCCTTTACTTTCAGTCTGTGTGTGTTCCTATTTCTGTAGCAAGTCTCTTGTAGACAAATAAAGATGAGTCTTGTTTTCTTAGCTACTCAGCCACTTTATGTATTTTAAATAGAGAATTTGGTCCAGTTACATTTAAGGTAATTATTAATAGGTAAGTATTTATTGCCATTTGTTAATTGCTTTCTGGCTGTTTTTGTAGTTTCTCTTTGGTTCCTTTATTCTACTCTTTCTTTTCTTCTTCAATGGATTTCCTTAGTAGTATCATTTTCTTTTGGGTATTTTCTATAAGTTTATGCTTTGTGGTTACTGTGAGATTTGCTCTGAACATCCTACATATATATATAATGGTTAGTTTTGATAGGTGTTTAAATGTGAACACATTGCAAAACTTTACATTTTTACTTTATCTCGCATTTTATAGTTTTGATATCACATTTTTATCTTTTAATTTTGTGTCCATTAACTAATTATTGTAGTTTTAGTTAATTTTAGTGTTTTTTGTATTTTAAGTGATCCCTGCTTTACAAGCAACTGATTGTTATCTTTACTTTTTCTTTGCCTTCTCCAGTGAAATTTTTACTTTTGTATGTTTTCTTATTATTAATGATTGCCATTTCTTTTCAGCTTAAAGAGATTGCTGGAAGCCATTTTCTGAATTCAAAAAGTTGAGAAAATCTCCTTGTGAGGAAAGGCAGGTTTGCAAGGCCTCATGCTGTCAGATGGAGACTTATGTCTACCCCCACTCAATTATTTTTGGTTGAGCACCGACGCCCAAGGTGCCTGGCTGACTAGTATCAGGAGTGACTTGTCCTCTTACAGTAAAAATATGTGATTTTTACCTTGGAAGGAACTTATTATAGGAGTTTCTTCTTTTGTGATTATAGGAGCAAATATTAGATTTCCTGAGAAACCTGTTTTTCTTCCCCTCAGAAAACAGGCTATTGACCCTTGCTCACAAAGAACTAACTTTTGCCTCTGCTATGTTAAAAACATTGCCTTGTATTTGAATGCTAAAGATACCTTCATTCCCCATATGATAAGCATCTAAGTCACCTACATCAATCACTATTGATAAGGACTATGCATGAGTCTTCTGCCAATCTATGTTCTGGGAAATTTTTACATACCAAAGAATCTGTCTTCAGGAATCATTGTCTAAGGCAATAGCCACTCCTGTTTTGTACCCCATACTTTTTTTCAATATATACAGCTGATTTTCCAGTCAGTGTAGAGATGCCTGACTGAAGAGCAGAGATGCCTGCCTGGTGATCATAAAGAAACCGAGACTCTCTCACTCCCTTTTGCTGACACCGTCCAGAAGCCCTGGACCTGCTGGAGCTGGACTCTGGCAAGAGATCCCTTTAGCATTCTTGTAAAGCCAATTAGTGGTGATGAATTGCTTTAGTGTTTGCTTATCTGGAAAACTTTTAATCTCCTCTTCCATTTTCTCTCTCTCTCTCTATTAGTTTCAGGTGTAGAATTTAGTGATTCATTACTTACATACAATACCCAGTGCTCATCACTATAAATTTTTTTACTTTTATTATTATTGAGACAGAAACAGCATAAGTGGGGAGGGGCAGAAAGAGAGGGAGACAGAGACTCTGATGCAGGCTCCAGGCTGCCAGCTGTCAGCACAGGCCCTGACGTGGGGCCCGAACTCATGAACTGTGAGATCATGGCCTGAGCCGAAGTCGGATGCTTAATCTTCCTTATCCATTCATCAGTTGATGGACATTTGGGCTCTTTCTATAATTTGGCTTTTGTTGATAATGCTGCTATAAACATCGGGGTGCATGTGTCCCTTCAAATCAGTGTTTTTGTTTCCTTTGGGTAAATACCTAATAGTACAATTGCTGGGTTGTAGGGTAGTTCTATTTTTAATCTTTTGAGGAAACTCCATACTGTTTTCTAGAGTGACTGCACCAGTTTACATTTCCACCAACAATGTAAAAAGTTCCCCTTTCTCCACATTCTCACCAAAACCTGTTGTTTCCTGTGTTGTTAATTTTAGCCATTCTGACTAGTGTGAGATGATATCTCATTGTAGTCTTGATTTGTAATTCCCTGATGATGAGCAGTGTTGAGCATCTTTTCATGTGTCTGTTACCCATCTGTATGTTTTCTTCACTTGATCTTAGCCAAAAGGCCAAAAAGCAATTGTATGTTTTCTTTAGAAAAATGTTTGTTCATATCTTTTGCCCATTTTTTAAACAGATTATTTGGGGGGGGGTGTTGAGTTTCATAAGTTCTTCATGTATTTTGGATACTAACCCTTTATCAGATACGTCATTTTCAAATACCTTCTCCCATTATGTAGATTGCCTTTTAATTTTCTTGATTTTCCTTTGCTAACAGAAGCTTTTTATCTTGATGAATTCCCAATAGTTTATTTTTGTTTTGTTTTCCCTTACCTCAGAAGACATATCTAGTCAGAAGTTGCCCCAACAGATGTCAAAAAGGTTACAGACTACGTAGTCCCCTAAAATTTTGGTGGTTTCCTGTCTCACATTTAAATGTTGAATCCATTTTGAATTTATTTTTATGTATGGTGTCCCCTTCAATTCTGATAATAACCTTGCTGGACAGAGAATTCTTGGTTGGAAGTTTTGTCCTTTCAGCATTTTGAATATGTTATGCCACTCCTTCTGCCCCGTAAAGTTTCTGCTGAAAAATCTGCTACTAGTTTTATGGAGTTTCCTTTGAATATAACAGTTGTGTTTCTCTTGCTGCTCTTAAGATTATTTGTGTACTTGAACTTTTGCCATTTTAATTATAATGTGGCTTGGTGTAGATCTCTTTAGGTTCCTCTTACTTGGAACTCTTTGGGATTCCTGGACTTGTATGTCTGTTTCTTTTCTCAGATTTAGGACGTTTTCAGCCATTATTTCTTCAAACAATTTTTCTGCCCTCTTTTTTTCTCTTTCCTTCTGAATCCTCTCTAATGTGAATGCTATTTTGCTTTATGTTACCCCAAAAGTCCCTTAAAGCATCCTCACTTTTTAAAATTATTTTTTCTTGGGATGCCTGGGTGGCTCCTTCAGTTGAGCATCCAACTTCAGCTTAGGTCATGATCTTGCAGGTTGTGAGTTTGAGCCCCCCATTGTGTTTGTTGTTATCAGGGCACAGCCCACTTCAAATCCCTTGTCCCTCTCCCTCTGTCCTTCCCCCCACTTGCACTTTAATTCTCTCAAAAATAAACATTTTAAAATATAATAAATTAAAAAAACTATTTTTTCTTTTTACTGCTCTGTCTGGGTGAGTTCTTTTGTTCTGTCTTCCAGCTTGTTGATCTGTTCTCTTTCATCCAATCTGTGGGTAAGTCCCTCTAGTGTATTTTGTAGTTCAGTTATTACATTTTCAGCTCTATAACTTCTATTTGGTACTTTCTTATATTTTCTGTCTTTTTAAGTTCTCACTCCATTTATCCATTCTTCTCCCAAGTTCAGTAGGCATCTTTATGACCATTACTTTGAACACTTTATCAGGTAAATTGCTTATCTCAACTTAAGATCTTTTTCTGAGGTTTTGTTTTGTTCTTTCATCTGGAACACATTCGTCTGTCTCCTCATTTTGCCTCTTTCTATATATTAGGCAAATAATCTACCTCTCCTAGATTTGAAGGAGTGATTTCCTGTAGGAAATCTCCCATGGGGCTCAATAGTACTATCGTCCATAACCACCAGAGCCAGGCACTCAGGGGCATCCTTTGTCTAATCTGTGCACACTGCTTGCTCTGGTGAGTCTAAAGCTGCAGCATGGGGACAGGAAAGGCTTCTCCCAGCTAGGCTGTGGCAGGTGATTTTGGCACATGGGAGAATAGAGCCTTCAGTGGGGCACATCATTTTGTCATAATAGAGTAGAAGAAGAGTTTCAAAAAAGCACCTGCCAGCATTGGTATTAAAAAGTTAGAATGACATTGCAAAAATGGTCTCTATCCTTAGAAAATGTCCCAAGAAGTTCTTGACTCACCAGCAGATGTTTTAAGATCAGGAAGTGATTCTACATATGGTTTAGTTTCTTTTGAACTGGTGTTTTAATGTTGGGTACTGTAGCTAGTAAGTCTGTAAAGGAGTCCTTTAAGAGCAGGTTCTCTGTTTTCTGTAGGTCTATGGATTTCCTAGATGTAATCCTGTTGCTTCTCAAAGGTAGGCATTTTTGGAGCTAATCTCTCCAGCAAAGGATCTAGGGGTTGAGTGCCTGATGTGTGTATATACTCCTCACTTCCCAGGTAAAGTTCTTGATATCTCTCTAAATGTAGATCATTGTGCCTAAAGTGGGTTTTTGTTTTTATTTGGCAAGAGTGTGTCACTCCTTCTCCTACTCATTTCCATGCTGTCCCTTTATTCTGTGTTGTGGAAGCTCTGTTCTCCCAATTTTTAGGCATTTTTCAGAGGAAATTATTCTATATGTAAATGTAAATTTATTGTGTCTATAGATGGAGTTGGGTTCAAATCAAATACCACCATCTTGGACCACGTGACAAATATGTCTGGTTTCTAAGGACCACTTTATTTATATGGAAGGCATAGTAAATATTCCTATAAAACATTGTAATTAACGTTCATTTTTTGAACAAAAGTAATATAAAATCTAAAAATTTCAATTAGGATTTTACTGAAAAGTTAATGTACGTGTTTTCTCTCTGCTTCTCAAAAGGTGTTACAGTATCATCAATTATGAGTAAATTCTGATGGGTTTGTTTTTGTTTTTGTTTTAATTCTCATGTTAGAAAACATAAAGTGTAGTCTTGGCTTCAGAAGAACCCAGTGATTCATCACTTAGATATAACACCCATACCAAAGCATGATTTGATGGAAAGAAATATACAACATAATATACAACATGTATTCTAAATCATTTCCAATAACATTAGACTGACCAATAGTACATGGTGATTATCTTAGTAAGTCTTTGAAACAAAGACTTTTATTATGCACCATTAAGATTTTAATCTACCAGAGAATGACACTAGAGTGGAAAGTAAGACATTTTAATAAGATCAATGATAGTTATTAGGTTATTAAGAGTAAAAGTGATAATCTTGAAACTATAAAATATTTTACAATTTAAAAACTGATTCAAAAATAAAAATCTATAGTTTAATAATTTGATGAAAATAACAATGTTTTCCCAAGGATAAGAATAAAGCAGCAAATACTTCATAAGAAAAATATATTACCAATTCATCTGTAATGGCTATTTCACCTAGAATATTAGAGTTATAAGAGTGCAATTTCTGTAATTTTTTTCACTAATAGTTTGTTGTTTTCAATGTATTTCTTAAACTTCACCTGTGCTTTTGGGGCACCTGAGTGGCTCAGTCAGCTAAGTGTCTGATCTTGGCTCAGGTCATGATCTCAGGGCTCGTGAGTTTGAGCCCCATGTGGGACTCTGTGCTGACAGCAGGCCTGGAGCCTGCTTTGGATTCTGGGTCTTCCCTTCTCTCTTCCCCACTCCCACTTGTGATCTGTTTCTCTGTGTCTCTCAAAAATGAATAAATGTTTAATTTTTTTAATGTTTTTATTTTTATTTGAGAGACAGAGAGACAAAGAGACTGGCTCAAACCCTCAAGTGGTAAGATCATGACCTGAGCTGAAGTCGGATGCTTAACCGACTGAGCTACCCAGCCCCTAAAAATGAATAAATGTTTTAAAAAATTAAAAAAGAAACTCCAAATGCACTTTTAAGAAATCTGAATAGTAAACACTAACCACTTATTTCAAGTTTCAAGATTTTAGTTTAGTTCAATTTTGAAAATTATATCTATAGATGCTAAAACATTTTAGCATCTTGACAGATCACTGCAAAGTAATCTTTTACTTCCTATGCACTAGAGACATGGGAGCCCATATTTATTGAAGACCTACTCTATGTCAGCTACATGCAAGTCTTTCTAACAGAATCTCACATAATCCTTTTCTAAACAGTTGAGACAAATATTATTTCCAAATCCTAGATACGAGATTTAGAAATACTAAATACCTTGCCAAAGTTCATAGAGTAAGGCAAAGCCAATATGAAACTCATGACTGTGGGATACGCAATTCTCATACCATTTTTACTACATCAAACTACCTCCCATAATTATGGAAGTAAAACCATCAGCTCTGAGGCACCTAGTATTGTGTTGATACCCTAGTACTGTGTTGAGGCACCTGGCACTGATGTTGATGTACTCACTCAGACTTTCCCAGATTAAAGAATTTTTCAAGTCTATTCATTTTGAGAAAGGGAGAGCGCAAGCAGAAGGGGAGCAGAGAGAGTGAGAGAGTGAGAGAGTGAGAGAGAGTGAGAGAGAGAGAGAGAGAGAGAGAGAGAGAGAGAGAGAGTCCCAAGCAGGCTATGTGCTGTCAGTGCAGAGCCCAACATGGGGCTCAAACTCAAAAACCATGAGATCATGACCTAGGCTAAATCAAGAGTCGGGCTCAAATTACTGAGTTACCCAGGCACGCCACACTTTCCTGGATTTTAAAGTTACTAGCTTTTCTCTGGTAGTTTATCAAAACTCCCACCATTTACAGATACAATGGTAAAATATTAGACAAAAGGACATAGAAAAATGAATCACTAAATAATCAAATTTAAGTGTTTACCTTCAGGTAGAGGATAAAGTAGATTTTGATTGTGTGTGTAAAAGAGGAATTATTTCTTATAAAATTATGCACACACCCATACACTCAAGGATGCTTTTCTGCTCCATCTTTGTATAGCCTTGTATAAGAAACACTCTTGCTAATGAGATTTGAGGGATAGATGTCCTTGATATGCATGTACTGACCTATCAAAGGGTCCTAGATCAATCCTTTGGGTTAAGCCAGTGGCCCTTGTTAAAACCATTGGTTATATTTATAATGAATTAGAAAATGTGGAAAAAAATAACCTGTTGTTATGCTGCTGGATTTTGATTCCCTTTTGAATAACACCAAGCAAGTGATTTAGACAGAAGTTTTTGGAAAATTTATTGTTACAAATATACATGTTCAATGATGTCACCTACATTTTGAAGAGTACATCATTAAGAAATATGAGCTAAGTGTCTATTTTCTAAACACTGGCAAAAATAATGGCTAAAACTGCTACAAGAGGAAGCAATACTAAAGGATAAAATGATCTTTTATATATGCTCTTTGTATAAAAAATGAAAGGCACAATTGAGAGCTAATGCTTTACAGAGCTCAATATGATGCCCTTAGTAAAGATGGAAGAGGAAAATGACACCTAGAGGGAATAGTAAAAGGAATGAAGCATAACAAATACTAAAATAAATTCTGTTAAGTATGACATAATAACAAGAACTTGAAAATGCTCAAGAATTTGAAGGAGAAAAAGAAGTGGAGTATTGCCTTAATTGTTTACAAACATGCAAAAGAGCAAAACAAAAAAGTCTCTCTGCAGTGAACTGAAGAGGTGGGGAACCAGCAACTTAGAAAAAGTAAATCTTTCTAAAATAAGACATCCTGGCCACTGCCTCCAACCCATTAGCACAACTGTAGATCAATTTCATCGATAGGGTATAAGCAAATTATATTGTATAAAACATTAAAAAGGTTTTTACATTAAAGTACATTATCTTTAGGAGTGCCTGGGTGGCTCAGTAGGTCAAGTGCCCAGATCTTGATTTCAGCTCAGGTCACGATCTTACAGTTTGTGTCAGAGCCCCACCCATGTCAGGCTCTGCGCTTACTACTTGGAGCCTGCTTGGGATTCCCTCTGGCCCTCTATCTGTGCCCCTCCCCTGTTCTCTCTCTATATATATAAACTTAAAATATATATATATATATACACACACACATACACACTGATAAAAATATATTTATATATTTTTTAGTTTATTTATATATTTATATATAATATATTTATAAAATTATACACGTATTTTCCTTATGCACTCCAATGTACTGTCTATATCCAGAGCACCTATTGCCTTTAGGGGTGACAGTGGCTGGAAAAGCACCTCTACGTCTCCATTTCCACAGAAGCCGCTCTCACTGAATGAGTTTCTTACATACAAGGACTCTGAGCTGTTCGTTTGGCTCAAAGCCACTCTCCAGTCTGGCTTCAACCTCGTTCTCATTTCTCCCCTTCAACTCCTGCGTCATTCTCAGCCCTTCACTCCAATTCCTGCCCCTCGTTGTGTAACCTTCGGCCCAGATGATCAACTCACCCAGCAATGTTCACTTGTGACTCTCCTGCTAAGCCCATGGCATCTATGACCATAACTTGAATAAACTCATAAGCATCGTCACACGCAGGGGCTGGAAATGACTCTCACTGAAATAATAAATTCCAAAATCTCACTCTTTGGTTACAATTCTGCATCCTTCTTACTTTTCCTCTATGTCATTTTAACCCTACGTGGGCTTCCACCTCACTGAGGCTTCCGGTCCCATACTGCCACCCTTTTCCGTCAGCTGCCTCTTGCATTCACTACTCGCTGTAACTGGCAGAGCCCTCAAGACGCTCCCATTCAAGCTTTCCTGCCCGTCTACCCCAGACACTGCATTCAAGGATTCAACCCAACACTGTTGCTGTTTTTACACCTGGGTGACTTGTGGGATATATTGCCTTTATAACGTATTCCCTAACTTCAACCCGGCTCTGTGGATTTCGGTCCTCCTTTATCAATCAATTGTCAGCTGTTTCCTGTTGCTCAGAGTGCCTGCTCAAAATGCTCACTGTTGTCCTAAAAGCTGTACTAATGGTGTGTGCCAGTACGTGTTTAATCAACAGTTCTTTGAAAAATTAAACAAACAAAAAAGCAAAAAAAGCTGTAATCTGTAGCATTTGCTGATTTTCAAGCTATGAATACTCCCAGTGTGGCCCATTTCAAGGTACCATGTGACATCACTAAACAGAGAGGAAGGAATGTATACTAAACAGCCTATCTTTTGTGATATTTCCACCTAATACAATATTGTATCTGTTCTCAGACACAACAGATGCAAATAACCTCAAGTGCATAGATAACAGTAAAGTGTACTAAAATAAGTGATAAATGTTGAGTATTACCTTTGTTTTACTGTAACTTGTTTAACTGTAAATTTATGTAACTTACACTATAATAATGGGCACGTTTAACAATGGGCTGGCAAAATTCCTGAAAATTTAACAATTAGCTCTACTGGGCAGCACCAGCTCATCATTGCTTCACCCACTATAAATCTTCATTTCTCTTTGTCAATGACCCTTCCTCATACTTTACTGAGAAAACAGATTGTATGTGATTTCCTCAGTTTCTCACCCCCATACCCATAAATTTCTTTGCAAGTTTTACTCACTCTGACCTCATTCCCAGCAGTCTCAGAAGTATCTTTTATTCAGTTTAGGATGGATTCTTTCACCTTAGTTATTATGATTTCCTCCCACTAACCTCAGAACTATATGTTCTTGGCACTCCCTGTAGCTCCTGTATTTCCAAGTGCTCTCTCTCCTAGCTCCATCTGTATAACATATTCAAGATCTCCTATCAATAAAATTAAAGACATCTCTTGACCCCTGACCCTATGTCTACCTCTAGCCATCGTCATTTTTTTATACCTGCCTATCATTTTAATCAGAAATCCCATAGGAAGAACAGTTCTTATTAGCCGTTTCTATATTGTCATTCTAGTACCTTTTTTTTTTTTCTAAAATCTTATGACATTACTATGGAAAAAGCATGAATCACTTCCAAAATGCCAAACAAACTTCAAAGATTTTTTTTTTGAGTTCTCAAATTGCTTTTTTAAAAAATTCTTTCAGCATTTGACCTTGTTGTACCTTCCTTAAGTTTTCTCTCTCTCTTACTGCTGCTTGGTCTTCAGAAATCTGCAAACCTGTGAGACGATGGACAGAGCATCCTCCATAAGCATCCCTGCAAGGATGGTCAAACTGACCTCTATGCCAGGAAGGATGGAGACAAGGAACACTAAATATTTGTTGCACTGGAGGCTGGGAGAGTCTTAGCCTTTCCAGGTACATGGCATAGAGTTGCTTTTTCCTGTCGCCTTGAGAGGAGATGAGTGTTTGGCAAACAAACTGGTTGCCTGTACCTATCTTCAGTAGTGGGATTGTTGCCGCTCACTGCACCCCAGAAGTTGGACCTGAGAGTCAATACCTACACAGAAGAAACATAATACATCTAAGGAGACTCAAAGGTACTGGATGGCTCTGTTGGTTGAGCATCTGACTTGATTTCGGCTCAGGTCATGATCTTATGGTTCATCAGTTCGAGCCCTGTGTTGGGCTCTGCACTGACAGCATATAATTTGCCTGGGATTCTCTCTCTCTCTCCCTCTCCCCCAGTCACAGGCACACATGAGCACACATGTGCTCTCTTTTTCTCTCCCTCTCTGTCTCTCTCATAAATAAACTTAAAAAATATATTTAAGGGATCTCAGAAGAATGCAGAATATATTCACGACACTCAAAACAGGTGATTCATTTCAAAATAGAACTGAAGTAGATTTAAAAAAAGACAAAGTGATTAAAAATAAGATCACTCAAGCAGATTCAAATTTAATATTTGTATACACACATAAACACACACACACACACATACATACATATACATACTGGACAATGTATGTTTCCAAAATAATGGTGACCTAGAGTTAGCTCATTAGGTCCATTTTCCTCCTCTAAACCAGACCCAGGAGAAGTCTCAAAAGGAATAGGGATGGTGGTGAATCCTGGAACTTAATATGAGACTGTGAGAAACCCTGGGGGAGATAAAGGTGGTTAGGTACTAGCATCAGAGAAAAACAGTAACTTCAAATAAGGAGAAGACCACAGGACACAGGTTCACATGACTTGCAAACACCAGAAAGAGAACATTAAATGTTGTCCCAAACTAGAGAATAGGATAGTATTAAGTGTTGGTAGGAGGGCACATGCTGGTGGAGAGAACAATCTAGCAGTCTTTAATGAAATCAAGTATTTAAATACCAATGTCTCATCAGTCTTGCTTCTGAAGATATCAGGGCCATAGGATACACTTATCCAAGTTGTATGTTATGCAGTTTGAGGGATCATCTCACACGGGTGATGCAAATGTGTGTTACATATGAAATTACATATAAAAGTAAACAGCATACACAAGTTGGGGAGGGACAGACAGAGCATGGGAGAAAGAGAGAATCCCAAGCAGGCTCCCCACTGACAATGTGGGGTTTGAACTCATGAACCACAAGATCATAACCTGAGCCAAAGTCGGACACTTAACTTTCTGAGCTACCCAGGTGCCTCAAGTTGTTAAATTTGTAACTAATTAAAAGACAAAATGAATATGTAAAAAAATTTTGATATAAGGACATATAATTAATTGAAATAGACGGTTGCATGCATTCTTAATAAAAGGGTGAAATATTAAAAATTCTTCATGTCTAAACTATGTTTTCAATAAAAGTCATCTATTATGGTTGAAGTTTTTAAAAATGTATGGAAACCAAAAGAGAAGTATTTTTAGATAGTTATATTGTACATAAAACCATATCCTTTCTTATCTTGTTTTTTAAATTATTTTGTCTTGACCTGTCAGTGAGAATTTTTCCCCTGACCTCTCATAATTCAATATCTGAAACCCAGAAAAATGGCTGTTTCCATCTGTTTCACTCAGAGTGATCAATATTTAGTTAAGTTCATGCATAATAATGAATATATATTTCCCAGAACGTGCTTTGTCAAATTTTGGTATATAATTTTGTCCAGGATCAGACCTTGACAGAAGGGTATCTGCATTTTCATTTTATTTTACAAGGGATGTGGGAATGCTGACTATCTACTTTCTACTTTTTCGCCATATTATTGTTTTGTAAAGGAAAGCATTCTGCCACAGTGAAATAGACATGTGTTTCAGAAAATTCTCCCTTTAGGCCCAAACATGGGCTAACTTCAATAAATGAAAGTGGCATAGTTTACAGAATTGGTTTCTCACTAAGTACTTGAGTTGAATCAGCTTTTTAGATGCCTTCAAATTTTTAAGGGAAGCAAAAGAAAAAGCATTCTTCCAAGCATCAAGAAAACACTTTACCACAGATAACTGTCCCATTTAATTTGCATTCCAATGCATACCAAACTGAAAAATAGCAATACTCAGAAGGCCAACCCGATGGAAGACTTCCCATCAAGTAATAAAGCGATAGGTAATAAGAGGGAGGGGGAAAGGCTGGGAGAAATGACTTAGTGAAATCGACTGGTTAGTTGCAAATTTCCAAGTTAAAATTATCAGCCATTCTTCCTGCCTTACTACTTACTACCAACAACTCTTCTGCCAGAAAAGAAAGAAAGAAAGAAAATAATAAAGAAAGAAAGAGGAGAAAAAGAAATTTTTTAAAATTCCCAGACAGCCTAAGAAATCAGCCCACAAACCTCATTATTCATGGCGTCAGGTGGTAAATCAATGCCAGAGGAAAATCAATGGTAAAAATATTTTTCAGTGATGCATACAGATGAAGAGCCTCAGCAGCATTTCTTGATGGAAACCACAAAAGTCTGCAGCCACCCCGAGTCACCACTTCACAGGCAGCAAGAACTTATCTGGTGCTTTAGGGATACTAATTTGTCCCATATGATTTCCTGTGTTGTAGTGCATGTAACTATTTTCAATGAAAAGAAAAGAAAACAAAAGGCATGGAGAGTCCACTGATAGTAAAATGTAATTTCTCAGTAGTGTTTTGTTTTTTGAACACTTACTACATAGATGGATATTCAATAGGTTTAGAGATTGGAAAGTTCAAGGCTTGGAAAGCATGCCCAAATTGACAAGCATGTGAGTTTTTCATTTGAAGAGAGTATGTGAAAATCTAAAATTGCATGGAAAGATAATGGTTTAAAAATAATTCCATATCAAAAGATGCTTATTTAAGGATAGAAAAATGACAGGAAAGCAATTTTGAAGAATCCTGATTTATAACCTATAATACCAAATGCCCTTACACTGCATAACAATTTTCTTTCTAAATCAAAGACCAGCTCAGACCAGAGCACTTTCTGACCCCAGGGCTCATGGATCCTGTGAAGAAGTGATAGCACTAAGATTAATCCTTGGTGAACTGAGGGAACTGACACTACTAAGCCAGGCTTATTTTGTCACTAATGAAGCATAATTTAGGTCCTCATTTATACAGGAGTATTCCAAGGTGCTGAGAGTAGCTCTAAAAATATAATTATGTATATTTTCCGAAAGTTATAAACTTCAGGAGTCATAAAACTTGGATTTGCCCCTAGGTGTAACCCAGTCAAAGTCTACTGAGATGAATGTGCTCCTGAGTACATAAAAGAGTACCTACTATTCTGCTACAACTGTATCCTCATCAGGGGAAGAAACTTATCTTCTTGAAATAGATTATATGACTTTCACCAAGGAGAGAGAATGCAAAATCCCATTTCAAGGGAAAAATAGTACAGAATTCCTAACAAGATTTTATTTACCCTCTCCGAGGAAATGAAGCACAGTTTAACGAGTATTATTTCTGTACGTGATTTATGAAGTTCATGTTTTTAAATACTCTTACTTGCATTTGTACTATATTTTTAAGAATCTGTATTATATATAGCCTGCTTCCACAGACTGATTTGCAGCAGAACACCCAAAGTTGTCCTTAGGACTGTGGCAAACCCAGAAGCCTATGTCCTTCCCGAAGACAGTATCAGATGAACAGGACTAGAAAAGGCAGTGGTAGAAGCTGAAAGGAGGAAAATAGGCTGATCAAGTGCAGATGTCTGTAGAAAGACTGAAAGGAGAGAAGACGGAGTAAGATCAGAGTGGCTGAAAACATTCAAGCCAAGATGGATACTTCCTTTAATGCCTCACATTCAAATCAACCCATTATGAAACCCACTAGCTTTTACTCTAAAATATTTCCAGATCATTTTCTCTTGTCACCTTTCCTACCACTACCACCCACAACATTATCCTTTCTTGCCTGATTCTTCCAGCAGTCTCTTGACTGTCCTCCATAATTCTACCCTTCACCTCCCCCGCACACTTGCTTATTCTCTGCATAGCAGTCAGAGTGATCCTTCTAAAATAGAAGTCAGGTCACGTCATTCTCCGCACAGACTAAAATGTAATTCTAAAAATGGCCCACAAGGTCCTTTGTGATTTTCATTTGTTACCTCTCTTCTCTATCATCTCTCCACCTTATGTTTTACTTCTTTCTCCCTTGATTACTCTGCCCCAGCAATACATCTTGCTGCTCCCTGACCATATCAGGCACACTTCTATCTCAGGGCCTTCCCATTTGCTGTTCTCTACAGATATCCACACGGGTCATTTCCTTCTTCCTTCAGGTTTGTCTCACATTTTACCTTTTAACCAATACCTTCTTTGGGTGTCATATCTAAAATTATAGCTTTACTTTCAATATTGCCTATCTCTCTTCTCAGATTTATTTTTATTAGCATTTATTTTGACAACTGTGTATTTTATTATTATTTTTGCTCATTGTCTGCTATTTCATATAGGTGTGAGGACGATCAGGGAAAGGCATTCTGCCTTTTGCTTACTGCCCAATTCCCAGTGCCGAGATTGGGACAGGCACTTAGTAATTGTTCAGTAAGTACTCCTTGAAGGAATGAATACATTAATCAGTGATTGAGCAGAAGCACAATACATGTGGGATTCTCAATTAGCTTCTTATTGTCTTCAGTATAACTTAAACTCTTGCAAACCATTAGAAGTCCTTCATAATGTGTCCTCCACTGATTTTTCCAGACTCATTACATACCATTTCCCTTCTATACTCTGCCAACCAGTCAAGAAAGACTATCTATCCATTATTTCCTTAATATTCCAGGCACTTTCATGCCTCATTCTCTTGTTCACAATGTGCTATCTTCCTGGAAAGTCTCCTTTTATCTTTTTTTTTTTTCATTCTTTCCTTAGCTAATTCCTACACATCTCTAGAGACCTAATTCCAATGCTTTTTTCCTCTGTGAAGTCGTCTGTGACTCTCCTAGACGGAATTAATTAATCCCTGTACAGTGCTTCCAGAGTAGATTTTATGTGTCTCTTTTAAAACAATCAAATTATATCACAGTTATTTATAACCCCAGCATGGAATACTGTGTCTGACACATAATAAATATTTGCTGAATAAATCAGTATCTAAGAGCTCCATCTTTCTAGGCGCAAGATATCAGGTTAATCCATAGTGTTTTGCCGCCAATTTCTTACCAACCTGACTATAACCATATTACTATCTTAGTTATTGATAATTAATATCCATTAATCACTTGACCTGACACCATTTTGAACACTTTACAAATAAGATTTTAAATCATTAGAACACATGCTTTCTTTATAAGTCCTGCTTGAGGAAACTGAGTCATAATATGATTAATAAAGGTCTGCTTATTCAAAATGTGCTCTTGGCCATCAAGTTCTACCATCTCCCAGTGAAATGGTTTATCCAGAAAGCCTGTGCTGCATAAGAAACTATTCAAATATACAACATCTTTCACTTTCTGAGTGTCATTAGTAGAACATATCTTCACAAGGTATATAAAACTCTTTAAAAAATTTTAAGTAAATTATGGTTCATTGAAATATTTGAGTAATACTCCAAAATGTGTATAAATTCAGGAAGATTTATGGAATTAACCAATAAAGAATTAAATATTTTTTTTTAAATTTTAACATTTATTAATTTTTGAGACAGAGAGACAGAGTGTGAGTGGGAGAGGGCAGACAGAGAGACACACACACAGAATCTGAAGCAGGCTGCAGGCTCTAAGTCATCAGCACAGAGCCCAACATGGGGCTCAAACTAACAAACTACAAGATCATGACCTGAGCCAAAGTTGGATGCCACCCAGGTGCCCCAGAACTAATTAATAAATGATAAGAGAATGGAAAAAGTGTTACCCTCTAAATAGAAACTTTCATACATAAACTCCCCCTCCAACACAAAGAGAATTAGCTCTAAAGAGAGAATGAGGATTTATCAGTATGCCCATCCATGCCTCTCCTTAGCCCTAGTTGCCTTCATTAATCTTAACTTTTAAATAAAGAGAAGGTTAAGGGGCGCCTGGGTGGCTCAGTTGGTTGGGCGTTGTCTTCACCTCAGGTCATGATCTCAGGGTTTGTGGATTCAAGCCCCACATCAGGCTCTATGCTGACAGATTGGAGCCTGGAATCTATTTTGGATTCTGTGTCTCCCTCTCTCTCTGCCCTTCACTACTCATTCTCTCTCTCTTGCTCTCTCTCTCCCTCTCTCCCAAAAATAAATACATTTTTTAAATAAAGGGAAGATTAAAAAAGGCAAAATATAACCAGTACATTAAAAAAAAAGGTGATGTATTTATGAAGGACTACCCTTACAAGGGAGTTGTAGAATAATTTATCACAATTATAATATTTCAAAAATACTCCTAGATTTTAAACTTATTGTAAGAAAAACAAAATTAGATTTTAAAAAGGTAGTTGGGAATTCTAGTTTCCAGTCTAGCATGTAACTTGGAAATCATCACTCTGTCCAAACAACAAGTAAAAAGATGATCAAACTGAAAAATCAATAATCATTCTTGGATTCATCAGAGAAATGAGGTCACAGAGCAAACCACTGTTCCCCAAAGTGGAGAGACAGAGATGAATCACAACTTACTGTAGCAGAAACCCCTGAGCGGGAACCTCTACAGGACACAGTACCAAGGACAGGAAAACCTGAACTTTAAATTGACAAATTGCTGGAAACTCGGTGTGGGTGAGTCTGAGAGTTAAAAATCCCGGGGAGGATCTAGTCCTAAGAAAGCCCCGCAGTGTTGTGAGTTTTACCTCCAGGAACTCTATCAGATCCTCACAATATATATTAGGAAAACTCCCCTCTACTTTCTGGCAAGGGTAGGGGAAAAGCAATCATTTTGGAATATTCCAGAGCATTCTGTTCTTCATAAGGTCTGCTCTGAAAACAATCCTGTTTTCTGAGACCATAAATTACTAGGATTTTTTTTTTCAGAGCCTAACCAATCTGGAAGGAGTAAAATGTGCAACTCCAGCCCACGCTGGCCCACCTGTCCCACCTGACGGTGCAGGAAAACTGAGATGTACTTGTGACATTCACAGGCCAGAGGCAGAGGTTTACTAATCACAGAACTATAGAAGAGTTTACCAACACATTACTAAAGGTCCATTTATTGCAGTTCCTTTTATGTCATGTTCACTGATAGAAAATTATAAGGTGTAATAAAAGGCAAGAAAAAAACTCACATGGTTTGAGAAGATAGAGCAAACATAGAAACAGACTCAGATATGGTCAGGGTATTGGAATCCGACTGGGAATTTAAAACAACTGTGACTAAAAGTAGACATGACAAAGCAGAGGGCATGTAAGAACAGATAGGCAATGTAAGCAGAGAGATGAAAATTTTAAGAAACTCAAAAGGAAATGCTGGATATAAAAGAGACACTATAGTATAAATTAAGAATAACCTTGATGAGCTCATTAGTAGACTGAACATAGATAAGGAAAATAAAGTCTCTGATCTTGAGGATATCTCAAGAGAAACTTTCAAAACTGAAAATTAAGGAGAAAAAAGAAGAAAAAACAAAGAACAGAATATCCAAGGACTGTAGGACAACCACAAAAAAAATGTAACATACACAAACTGGGAATACTAACAGGGAAAGGAACAGAAGCAGTATCTGAGGCAATAATTACTGAGGTTTTCCTCCAAATCAATGTTAGACACCAAAACACAGAACTGAAAAGCTCAGAGAACATCACGCAGGATAAATGCCCAAGAAAATTCACCTAGACGCATCATATACAACTTCAGAAAATCAAAAATTAAAAGAAAAATGTTGAAAGAAACCAAAGGACTAAAACACCTTACCTATAGGGGAGCTAAGATAAGAATTATATCTGGCCTTGATTTCTCTCATTTTGTAATTCATAGTAAATGAAAAAATAAACTATTTGAAATTTAAAAAAAGAATTATACCTGACTTCATCTCAGAAACTATGCAAGCAATGAGAATGAAATATTAAAGTGTTGAGAGAGGAAAAAAAAAAAACCACCAACCTGCAATTCTGTACCCTGAGAAATTATCTTTCAAAAGTGAAGGACAAATATTTTCTCGACAAAAGAAAATTGAGAAATTTATTCAAGTAGACCTGCCTTGTAAGAAATGTAAAACAAATTATTCAGAGAGAAGGAAAATTATATAGATCAGAAATATTAAAAACAAACATAAAGAACATAAAAAGAGAAGAGGATCAAAGAAAGAATAAGCGAAAGTAAAATAAAAGCACTTACTTATCAAGTCCTTAATTTATTTAACAAATAAGTTTGTTTCAAATAATAGCAACAATGTGTTTACTATGTATATATATTTTATATGTGTGCATGTGTATAAATATATATATTGTATATACTGACCCCTGAATAACTTGGGGGCAGGGGCACCAATTCACATTCAGTCAAAATTCTGTGTTATAATTATGGAATCCTCAAAAAATTACTGCTTACCATTGACTGGAAGCCTTACCAATAACAAAAATAATAAACTAACATTTATTTTGCACACTATATGTATTTTATACTGTATTCTCCTGGTAAAATAAGCTAGAGAGAAGAAAATGCTATTTAGAAAATTGTAAGTAAAAGAAAACACATTTATGTTACTGTACTGTAAAATATTCAAGTATAAGTGGACCCACACAGTTTAAACCTATGTTTTTCAAGGGTCAACACACAAATATATGCACACATATACTGATATGACATAGTGTCATTCAAAAGTGGACTTGGATTATTTGTGAATGTAGACTGCAAATTATAGGTGAACCACCAAAAACAAGTTAAAAGAAAGTATAACTGTCTAAAAATAGAGAAATTGGAATAATTTCAAATTTTCAATTGAAACCTCAAAAGGCAGAAAAAGAATGAAGACAAAAATAGGAAAGAAGAAAGGTAACAAAAAAACAGTAAAAATATGGTAGATTTTATTCCAAATATATCAATCTTAATTTTAATTTTTTATATAGTTTATTTATTTTTGAGATAGAGACAGAGCATGAGTGGGGTAGGGGCAGACAGAGAGGGAGACACAGAATCTGAAACAGGCTCCAGGCTCTGAGCTGTCAGCACAGAACCTGATGCGGGGCTCAAACCCAAGAACCGTGAGATCATGACCTGACATTAAGTCGGACGCTTAACTGAGTGAGCCACCCAGGCAGCCCCCAATTTGAACTTTAAAATTCAATGGTCTAAATACAACAGTAAAAGACAAAATATTTTCAAAATGGATCATAAAACTATATCCAAAGACATGTTTTCTATAGGAAACCCTCTTTAAATGCAGAAACACACACAGATTTAAGGTAAATGAATGGAGAAAGATACATGAATTTTAACACTAATCAAAAGAAAGCAGGTGTAGTTACAGTAATTGCAGACAGAACTAATTTAAGAGCAAAAAAAGAGTTATCTTGGGTAATGAGGAACATATGTAAATATTAAAGAGGTCAGTAGGAAAGACATAGTAATTCTTAAAATATGTGAGGCAAAAAGTGATAGAATTTCAAGGAGAAATAAATGAATCCACTATCATAGTTGGACACTTTAATTCTCTACCAGATTGGATAGATCTAGCAGACAGAAAATATGTAAGGATATAGTTGTGTTCAACAGTGCCAATAATCAGTTGGATATAATTGACATACACAGACTACTTCATCCAACAGCAGCAGATTATACATTCTTCTCAGACTTACAAGGATCATTCACCAAGACAGACCACCTTGTGGGTCATAAATCATATTTTAACAAATCTAAAAAAATAAAAATCATACAATGTCTGCTTTAAGATTACAATGGAATTAAATTAGAAATCAGTAAACAGAAAAGTAGCTGGCAAATCCCAATACATGTGGGAAATGAACAGCACACTTCTAAAGAACACATGAGTCATGGAAGATCAAGAGAAATTATAAAATATTTAGAATTAAATGAACATTAAATTACAACCTATCAAAATTTGTGGGATGCAGTGAAAACATTATTTAGAGGGAAGGTCATGGCATTAAATGTACATATTAGAAAACAGGAAATATCTAAAGTCAATAAACTAACCTTCCAATTTAGGAAACTAGAAAAAAGCAAATTAATTCCAAAGTAAGAAGAATAAAAGAAATATGGGGTGCCTGGGTGGCTCAGTCAGTTAAGCATCAGACTCCTGTTTTTCGCTCAGGTCATGATTTCATGGTTCATGAGTTAGGAGCCCTGCATCAGCCTCTGCACTGACAGTATGGAGCCTACTTGGATTCTCTCTCTCCCTCCTTCTCTCTCTGCCTCTCCTGCTCACTACTCGCTTGCATGCTCTCTCTCTCTCTCTCTCTCTCTCTCTCTCTCTCTCAAAATAAATAAATTATTAAAAAAAGAATAGAAGAAATAATAAAAATTAGAACATGAATCAATGACATTGAAAGGAATAAATCAATGGAGAAAATCAACAAAACCAAATGCCAATTCTTTGAAAAAAATCAAATTAAAAGGCCTCTCACCAGGGTAACCAGGGGAAAAGAAGAAGAAACAAATTACTAGTATCAGAAAGGAAAGGGGGCTATTACTATTGATCCTATCATATTAAAAGGATAATAAAGGACTATTATGAACAACTCTATGTCCCCAAACTGGATAGCCTAAATGAAATGGACCAATTATTTGAAAGACACAATTGCCAAAACTGACACAAGAATAAATAACAATCGGAACAGACCTAAATTAATTAAAGAAACTGAATCAGTATTAATATCCTACCCAAACAGGAAGCATGAAGCCCAGATGGGTTCACTGGTGAATTCTATATACATTTAAAAGAGCAATTATACCAATTTCCTACAGTCTCTTTCAGGAGCTAGAAACAAGGGGAATATTTCCTAACTCATTCTATGAGACAAACATTACTCTAAAATCAGAACTAGAGAATGATATTACAAGACAAGTACAGACTCAAATCCCTCACAAAATATTGACAAATGGAATCCAATAATATATAAAAAGAATTATACACCACAACCAAGTTGAACTTATCCCAGGTATGGAAGCTTGGATCAACATCAACAATTAATGTAATTCATCATATCAACAATGTAAAAAAGAAAAAATCACATGATAATATCAACAGAAAACGTGCTTGATGAAGTGCAATATGCATTCATGATAAAAACTGTGAGCAAAACAGAAATAGAGAGCGGCTTCTTCAATTTGATACTATCTACAAGAAACCTACAGCTGAAAAGGAAAGAAATAAAGAAACCTGCAGCTAATAAAATACTTACTGGTGAGAAACTCAGAGCTTTCCCATTAAGATTCGAAATATGGCAAGGGTATTCTTTCCCAACACTCTTTTCAACATCAGAAGTGGAGGTACTTGTTAATGTAATAAGATGAGAAAAGGAAACAAAAGGTATACTAACTGGGAAAGCTGAAATAAAACTGTCTATTTTTGCAGATGATATGATTTCTATGCAGAAAATCTGGATCAATTTGAAAAATCCTGGAAGTAAAAAGTAATTATAGCAAGAGTGTAGGATACAAACTCATTTACCTTCCTGTATACCTTCAATGAATAAGTGGGATTTGAATCTAAAATCACAATACCATTTACATTATGAAATGAAATATTTAGGTATAAATCTAAGAATCTGTACAAGACATATATAGAGAAAACTATGAAACTCTGATGAAAGAAATCAAAGTAACTAAATCATGGAGCAATATTTCATGTTCATGAAGACTCGCTACTGGAAGTATGTCAGTTCTTTCTACCTTGGTCTACAGATTCAACATTTCCAATTAAAATCCCAGAAAGTTATTTGGTGGATATCAACAAAATAACTCTAAATCTTATGAACAGACAAAAACTCAGAATGGCCAATACAATACTGAAGAAAAAGAACAAAGCCAGAAGATGACACTACCCAACTTCAAGACTTACTACAAGCCTACAGAAATCAAGACACTGTTTCATCAGTGAAAAGAATAGACAAACAGATTGATGGCACTACATAATAAGCCCAGTAATAGAACCACATAAAAGCAATCAACTTTGCAAAGGAGCACAGGCAATACAATGGTAGTTCTTCAACAGTGCTGCTGTACAACTAGAAATCCACACGTAAAAACTTGAATCTGGACATAGACCTATAGCTTTTACAAAAATTAATTCAAATCACATTATAGACCTAAATGTAAAATGCAAAACTATAAAACTACAAGATAACATTGGAGAAAACCTCAATAACTTCAGGTATAGTGATGACTTTAGATACAACACTAAAGGAATGATTCATGAAAGAAGGAATTCATAAGGACCTAATTAAAATTAAAACTCCTTTGAGATAGTCACTGTCAATGGAATAAAACAAGCCACAGATTGGGAAAAAATATTTACACATCCCATTTCTGATACAGGACTATTGTGCAAAATATACAAATGGCTCTTAAAATTCAACAAAAAAACAACCTGATTTAAAAATGTGCCAAAGACCTAACAGGCACCTAACCAAAGAAGATATACAAATGCCAAATAGGCATATGAAAAGACATTACATATGTTACAATACATACCATATGTATTTAAACAACAATGATCTACTACATATCTATTAGAATGGCCAAAATCTAAAACACTAACAATACCAAGTGCTGATGAGGATATGGGGTAACAGAAATCCTCATTCATTGCTAATGGGAATGCAAAATGGTACAGCCGCTATGGAAGGCATTTTGGAAATTTCTTACGAAACTAAACATAATCTGACCATACAACCCAACAGCGATGCTTCTCAGTATTTACCTGATGGAGTGGAAAACTTATGTCCACATAAAAACCTGCACTGTAATGTTTATAGAAGCTTTATTTATTATTGCCAAAACTTGGAGGCAACCAAGATGTCCTTGAGCAGGTGAATATGTAACAAATATGTAAATAAATCAAGGCACACCCAGACAGTGGAATATTATTCAGTGTTAAAAAGGAATGAGCTATCAAGCCACAAAAAGATATGAAAGAAAGTTTAGTATAGATTACTAAGTGAAAGAATTCAATCTGAAAATTCTAATATTTTGATTCCAACTATATGATATCCTGGAAAAGGCACCACTGTGGAGACAATAAAAAGATGTTGGAAAAAGACATGACTGCCAGTTGACCCAGGAGCTAGACCCAAGTGATTAGAGGCTTCTCACCCCATCCTCTGTCTTTGAAATATGGGTTCTGCTTGTCTTTCCCACACTTGGAGGCTGTTCTAAGAACACAGCCTCCAGATAATGATGTGGTGTTGAGAATACTTACAGGGTATGTGACTGAACTCAGTAAAGATTTGGCAGGTAGGAGCAGGGATCCATTCATTTGCTGCTGCCCAAGAAAAGTTTTGTATAGAAGTTCCTTTTGCTTATTAAAACTACAACTTACAAACCTGGAGTGGCTTGCTTCTCTCTTCAGATTCTCTCTTATTCCTCATTGGGGGGGGTGATTTAAGACTCTCAGGGTGCTCGAGATCATTGTAAACCACCAGTTAGTAGTGCCAGTGATTAAGTGTCAGGGAGGGGTGAATTGGCAAAGCTGAGAGAATTTTAGGGCAGTGAAACTACTCTGTATTATTTTGAAATGGTAGATAACATGTCATTATACATTTTTCAAAATGCATAGAAATGTACAACATCAAGTGTGAACTCTAATGTAAACTGTGAACACGGGTGACAGTGTTATGTCAATGTAGGTTGATTGACTGTAAGAAATGGTCCTGTCATGTTGGCTGTGCATACGTTGGGGGACAGAGGGTATATAGAAATCTCTGTATCTTCCACTTAATTTTTCTCTCAACCTTAACTGCTTTAAAAGTCTATTTAAAAAAAAAAGCTCCCTAGCACCAGTTTTTATCAATAAAATTTACAGTTTTACTTAACTATTCATTTTTAAAATAATCAAAAGAAAAAGGTAGATGTTTTGAAGGCCGTCTTCCTTTATCCATTAATTCATACTTTATTAAGTGTTTTATTTAGGAACAAATCTCCTTTACAGTAACTATTTAGGCATTGCCCTTTTTGAACCAAAACGTCTTCTCTTGTCTCCTTCTTTATTTTGAGCTTGCCAAGAGATATTTAAATAAATTGGATTGCATAGAGAGCGTTTTTTAAAGTGAGAGAATAATCCTTTGCTTCTCTTCAATCTCTGCTAAAGTGGCCTTAAAAAAATAGTTAGTTATAGGATGAAGGCAAAACTTGTCTATCTTTCAAATTCTTAGCTGTTGAAAAGATAAAATTTCAGATTCTTCTTAACAGCACACAATGACTGGGCAGCACCTCTCTGGGGTATATGGATTTTGGATTATGCCATAAAAGATGACTTTTCCTTGATTGAGGTGAAAGGTGGAACTAACCTAGGAGATGAACTCATGAGTAATTCTATAGATAAACACTTTCAGAGTAGAACAGTAAATGTAATTTTCTGATGAAAACTCAGGCTTTTTTTTTAAGCCTTCCAATCAAAAGTCATCTGAAAACTTCTGGAAAATGAATCTGCAAGATTGAGAAGAATTGTAGAAGATTTAAGAGGAACATGAGTACTGGAAAAGATTTAGAATTATTCTCCAATAGATTTATCCCTGCCTGT
The DNA here is from genome assembly GCA_004023845.1 of Helogale parvula. Classification (NCBI taxonomy): domain Eukaryota; kingdom Metazoa; phylum Chordata; class Mammalia; order Carnivora; family Herpestidae; genus Helogale; species Helogale parvula. Next base: position 25,633 of record PJEM01015664.1, read on the forward strand.
CCTTACCAATCTGGCTTACCTAGGGCCTCAGAGAAATATTTCCAATCCGTGATAGTGAACTGGAAGCTACTGTTTAGCATGACTCAGGTCAAAGTACAGTACTAAGCCCAAAAAGCTGTCTACATTCTTTAGTGGTAGAATTTGGATTCAAACACTGTGCTTTAGGAAAGTTGTGGCTACTGTAATTTAAAATATTGACTGTGATACAGATAATGTTTGCAGCAAGTGATATTTGATTTATAAATGTTATAGACTCCTCCCCAACCACCTCCACCACCAATAGTACCTGATCTTTTTAATTGTTTTTAAATTTTTAAATGTTTATTGTTGAGAGAGAGAGCATGCGCACACATGTGCATAGATGAGGAAGGAGCAGAGAGGGAGACAGAGGATCCAAGCAGGGTTGAACTCACACACTATAAGATTCTGACCTGAGCCAAAATCAAGAGTCAGCCTCTTAACTGAGCTACTCAGGCACCCCAGCACCTGATTTTTTTTTAAGTCAGATAAAGTCATAAGTAAGTCATAATTATTTATAAAGGGAGAGTACATGGTGGCCCAAATGCAGAAGTGATATTTCTTCTGTTTTTCTATGTGCAGAATTCATTTCCTCCATATAACACAAGTTACCATAAAAATAAGAGTGAAAAAAGTCTTTTAGCAATTATTTTACACACACACATACCTGCGCATGCGCACACACACACTTCTATAGCAAAACAATATCAAAATCAGTGTTTCATTTCAGTGCCTTTCTAGAAACCCTAAGGGATCCAATCTGCTGTGCTTTGAAGAAACCTTTGCTCTCAATTGGAGAGCTAGTTACTGACGAGTGCAAGAATTATAAGGGATTAAAATTAATCACCATGAGAACAAATGGATGTCTATAAGAATTTCCTTTGATTCCTTCAGATCCAGTTAGGACATCCCTAGTGATCCTGAAGACAGTGGATCAGACCACAAAATATCCAGTTAGTTCTGGATATGTGCTATTGGCATCATGTAACATAATGTCTTGCTTTTCAACTATAATTTATATAATAGTATTCTTTTTTTCTCCATATTGATTATTTTCTCAGCTATGGCATACCTGGCTCATTTTTCTTTACTTTTACTGCAAGAGGCATCACTGATCTTTTAGAAGTCTTATTATCTTTAGACTCCTTAGGAAGTCTGGTCATCTCTGGTCACAGTGCAATCATTAACATTTCAAATCTGATCATGATCTGAAAGGATCTTTATAGCTTGGGTCCTATGGCTGGCATTTACCTTTGCTGCTACTGATTTCCTCAACTACTAAATGTGCCAATTAAAGTGAAGAGGGAATATATAAGGAATCATGTTAAACATCAAAATGTAAAAGATTATGCCTTTAATAAGGGAATACTTTAGGAAAATATGCAATGTACATTTTGATAGCATCTTCATTAAGGAAGCATGTTTCAATATTATTTTTGTTTACTTTCAGTTGTCAGTCATTAAAATTCATTAATGATTATAAAATCATTTACCAGTCCAACCAGACTCCCAAGATTTTCACTGGGGAAAAGAAAAAATATATCTGCAAGCTCCTATGATAGGGAAATTTCATTTGCAAAGCAGCCTGAGAAATGTTTATTTGGTGAGACTGATTAAAAGCATTATTAAATATTCATCGACTTCTCTATTTCATTCCTTACTCTTTTATTCTGCTAGCAACATTGACAGATAAGGTTTTATATATTCTAACACTTACATAATCGAATGCAACCAGAAGTATACCTAACTTCATAACCATCGAGAAAGACATTAAAAAACCTAGAACAGAGAATAATAGCTTTAAATTATTTTTTATTCTTTATGGACAAAGCACAAAATTAATCTTACTTTTCATCATAGAGCATTTCTCCCTTTGTTTAAACAAGAAATATTTATCACCTCAAGTATTAATTTTTGGATTATTTTATTTTGGTTTATTTTTTTTCTATCTACTTTATAGCAGACACTGAGATCATATAGGTGTGACTAAAGAATTACATCTTCAGTTCCCTTCCAACAAGGTGACCACTCTGCAAGAACTCCAATTCTCAGAAACAGTGACTCATATCCTGATCAAGCACATTAAAGGTCATCTAAGTAATGCCAGGAAAGGATGTGGCTCCCTGCCAAGTCTTCTCTTCCCAGTTTTTAAGTGAAAACAATGGTCATGTTTCAAATGAGTACATGCAGTCTTATTGACAAACTTTAGTGTTTTAGCTATAGCCATAGGATTGATATCACAAATGAAGTATTCTGTTAGTTCAGTTCTACCTGGGACATCAAGAGATTGAGATTTGTGACTATTTGCCACAGCACTGAAGTTAGATAGGCATCTGGTTTGACATGGGGCTAGAGGCAAAAAAAAAATTATTACACAATATTCTAATGCTTATTGTAACATTTCCTGAAGTGAATGACAAGAGTAGAATATCATTAACAAGGCTGTACAATTTAACACGGCAATGCTCTTGAAAAGAAAAGAACATTGGCTTTTGTCATAATTCCATTAAGTATACCCAATTTGAATGACTGATGAATGGCACTTTACTACTTTCCTGTCTAAATTTTAGCAGCATGGTGGGATTGAACTTTTGAACTTGTGTCCACATGCATATTTTACTGGAGAGTCCTGTTTCACAGTTTAAATGGATGCCTGCAATAGTGCTATAGGGGGAGATGGAAACGTTGTTGACTATTTCAAATAAAAGTACATCCTTGTTGACAGCAGAACCCACCACATGAGAATGTGGTGTTGAGCTACAGAAAGGCTGCAAAGTAAAAAACAAGTAGGAACAACAGAGGGATAATTGTCATTCAGAAGATCACAAGTGTGACTGAAACTATCTAGGTTCAACTACATTATAACTCCAGCTTTCCTTGTCTCTTTCTTTTTTATCATCTTCTATCTACATTTATTTTGTTACCACCTCCCTATTTTTCTCAATAAAATTATTCTGTATGTTGAGAATCACTACAGATCTGCAAAAAATCTAAAGTCACTGCCCCTTTGGATTTTGCTAGGAATGAAATCATTGGTCTAAGTGCCTCCTTTCCTTTCATTTTCTATACACTACTGACTTCCTTGCCCTTTTCTTCCTTCAGTGTATTTTTTTTAAGAAAGAAATCTAAGTCTTAAGTCTACTGCAGCCATGCTGAATATAACTGGAGAAAAGCACCACAACTATACAGACTGTGTTTACATGCATTTTAAATGCAAGACCCTGAACTTCAAGGGTTCCCTGCTGTCTTTCCCCCTTCCTCTCCCCATGGTCCCCTGCCAGGTCTGTCCTGTTAGACCTATGAATGCAGACATATGGTATCTATCCTTCTCTGCCTGACTTATTTCGCTTAGCATGACACCCTCAAGGTCCATCCACTTTCCTACAAATGGCCATATATCATTCTTTCTCATTGCCATATAGTACTCCATTGTATATATATACC